>SRPZ01000008.1:0-231631 GCA_018360255.1 Claviceps maximensis
TTTCCAAAGGGGCTGAGATTCAATTTCAATAGGAGTCTTCTTTCTAAAAAAAAAATAGAAAGAAAAGGATAGAAAAAGAAGAAGAAAAGAAAAGAAAAGAAGAAGAAGAAGAAGAAGCAAATAAATCGTCTCCCTCTATCAACGGCGGCCTTTTCTTTAATTACATTGTTTTCCGTATCGTCACGTGCCGAATTCGTCACGTATACAGCAGAAGAGGCCATCTTTACAAAGCTCGGAGACAGAAAAAGATACAAGTCACAATCAGATGATCGGCATACAAGGTTTCAAGTGATTGTATGGATCTTTCGATCAGGGGCGGTTGTTCGGGATCGTGCCGATCGTATCTATTGCTCTGACTGAAAGTAAACTCGGCTGGCAAAGGGGCTTTCACTGGACGGCTCTGTGGTATATTGTCCGCGGCTACGAGCCGATGGAACAGAGTGATGTATAAAAGTGTTGTCCGCATAAGAAAATATTTTCTTTTCTTTCTATTTGTTTTTTTCTTTCTTTCTTTCTATTTATAAAGTTGATGAATACAAAGTCAAGATTACTCAAAGTTACTGTCAAAAAAGTTACTGTCAAAAGTGTGAGTGTGTGTCCTTGTATGGCGATAAATGAGGAAACACTGCTTCCTCCCTTTCCGTGCTGCATTGTAAGTTGGTCGTGCATTCATCCGAGGTTTTCCACACTCACAATGGAGGAATCCCCGATAAATTCGGCTGTCATAGGGCTATGGTATGTTGTGCATGAGAGTAGAGGTAGATCCGGCTTGCTCGGTCGGGTTTGCCGAGACGGATGGATTATTGCTGTCAGAAACGGAGTGAGAGAGGGGCATGGCGCACGCAAGGCATAGCTATAACTGGGTTCTTTTTATTATTATTATTATTTTTTCCTTCTTTCCCTTTTTCCTTTGAATTATTACATGGGGTCGCCTCATTTTATTTTCATTTCGTTTGTTGTTCGCCCACAGCGAGTAGGAATGGAGCGAGTAGAAATGGAGCGAGTAGGAGGAATGGGGAGCAAGTTCCTACTCGCTCGGGAAGAGCCTAAAGGGCCACGGCGGGGCAGAAGGGGCCTTTTTGTTTGGACGCCGGTGCATGAGTCCGTCCTTTTTCGACATTGAAGGCTATTTGACGACTAGGGAGGGGGGGAAGTTTGTGTGTGTAGTTGTAGTTGTGTATGTGGTTGTGTGTTTGCCAAGAATAGAACGCTTCTCCCAAAGACGTGGGAACCGGGAACGAGCATAATATACAACTATTCACACGGACCGCATGTGTACACATGTATGTATGTATGTATGTACGTAGCGAATATGACATGGCCCATCGACGTTTCACTGGCACCATACGTCATCTACAACGTAGAGTATTGCACACACACTTACACCGGACATAACCAGACTCGAACGAGCCAAGTGTCTCAGTTCAGCCTCAAGAGCCGATCATCACCAAGAATAAGTATCGCTCCAAGTCAGACTTTGTGGACAATTGGGCCATGGAAAGTCCACAAGTGTAGGATCATTCAGCGGGTGCATTGTAGTGACGAATCGCTCGCAGAGAAAGGAACAGAGATGTAATCCAGTGTGCATGCATAATAGGACAAAGGGAAGAACAAGAAGGTGAGAAGTCGGACAAGTAGCAGACGAAGAAAAAGAAGAAGAAGACGGGATTTTGATTTAGCTTCGAAGGATTCGTCTGCCGAATCGGCTAAATGTGGCATGTGTGGACAAGATGAAGAAAGATCCGGCTTGCCCGACGCTTCAAGTCGTTTGACCCAAATGCCTCCCAACGCAATATCATGCAACGGGAAGCCATTTACTGCCGCATAACAGTCAATCGGCTCTAATGCAGTTTCGACCAGGGATCCATCCACGACATGAGGTGAGTTTGTTTTGGCCGACATGATGGGACATGGCTAGGACGTCCTGCCACATGTTTTGTCGCGACGTCTCATGAATCACAGATTACGGCCCCAAGAATGGGCGACTTCCTGCCAGGTCGATGAGGTCGGATGGCATCGTCTTCATAACACTAGCTCGCTGGTCTAGGACATCAACTCAACTGAACTCAACTTAACCCCGCATACTGATATCATCGTCCCGAGTACCGGCGCGCTCGCTCACTCACTCACGACCTGTCACATCGGCGTTGATGGAGACAAGTAGTGTTGAAACTAGTGCTATATAGCCCAGCATTGTACATACATATAGGGATTTGCCTAACATCATTTTTTTGTGGGGAAGCGAACAGGTTTTCTTTGCTTCTTTTTCTTCATCTTCTCATTCTCTTTCTCCCCTGTGTACCGATGGCCCGCGAGGGCAAACCAACAGCATGAATATTACCAAGATTCTACAAAAGAAGAAGAAGAAAGAAAGAAAGAAAGAAAGAAAAAGAGGAAGAAAAAAAAATCTCGCAGATAAAGACATCCAGGTACATGCCATGCCGCCTTGTTGTCTTAATTTAGCTTTATTCTGAGGAAGGGGCAAAAAAAAACCAAGGATCCTCCCGCTACATTTTGCCTAAACATAGATAGGACGCGCCAAACGAAATGACCGAGTCCCGGCAGTACACAATCGTTTATATAAAGAACAGGCAATCGGTGTTGGCCAAAAGTCAGAATGCTGTAGCCTTTTCAGCCCCCCTCCCGGTACTTCCAGAGAGAAAGAGAGTCATCATCTCCCTCCACACACGTCCTGTTCTCAACGCCTTGAAAATATTCATTTATTTTCTCCTTCTAAACCGATAGACTCGTTCGGTCGTCTCCGTATATTTCAAACTCACATATACATTATGAAGTTCACCACTATCCTGGGTGGCTTGGCCCTGTGTGCCCTTGAAGTCTCTGCCAGCCCGGTAGCCGAGCTGGAGAAGAGAAGCGCATATTGTTGTGTAGAAATGTGAGTTTTCTCTTCTTTCCTCTTCTGTCCCATACCCCACGTTCATCTCATCCCAATGTGCATCCCGTACACGTAAACTGACACAGCAATAAAAACCCAGGTCATGGACCGATGGAGTGCCGCCCCTGTACGAATACGTCAAGAACGGCTTGGGATTCGCTGTCGTGCACGACTTCGGAGCAGACTGCATGGCCGTTGCCGTTCAACCAGGAACCGAGTGCGGCTCTCTCGTCTACTCAGCACCCAACTGTCCCGTGGATACCCACGGCTTCAAGATCAAAACCGTTGGTGCCGAGTTCTGTAAATAAACCCCAGAGTCCCGACACGGGAAGAAGACGACGCCCCTGGTGAAATCTTGGGGGTTTTTTTTTTAAAAAAAAAAAAAAAGTCTTTTTAAAACCAAGTTTTCTTTTCCTTGTGTCTTGGCTACGGAGCCCCATGGACGTTCTGGGCTTTCTTCCCCTTCCCTGACCATGAACGGCACGCGACCTCGTCCGCGGCTGTTGGAGAAAAAGGGAGATACGTTAAGGATAGAAGCTGCATTCATAGTTCTACAATTATACCTCGTCTTTCTTTTTGTTATAAAAGGAGACACATGGTCAGTGTAGTGATGGGACCTCAACTCTCCATTGCATACATGCACAATACACAATACATACATACACACATATACCGCCGCGTCTCTCGCAGGAAGCGATACACAAGATACAAAAGTAATCAATAAACACCCCAGTACTGGTCCAATTCGTACGAGCCACATGGCACGAGTGACGCAGAAGCCAAGCCAAGAGCAAGGACGACACATACAGTCCAGCCCTTGCATTACTTCAAGAAATCTCTTACAGCGCGGCTCACAGCAGGGATTATCACCGTTTCGACATGCGAATTACCGCCTCGCACCGACTTCCTAGAACATACAAGTAAACAGATCTTGAGAGAGTACGCAAGCGTCGCCAATACCGGAGACGCCGAGGAAGTCGTCTTTGACTCTGGAAGCGGCTGTCAGATCATCGCCAATCAATTATTCGGAAATGCTTGTGACAGTTGACGCATCTCGCAGCGGGGTTATGCTTCAAACTACGACAGCGTAATAGCTGAGCACAGTTCTGCGAGCGACTGTCATTTTTTTTTTAATTTTTTTTTGCATTTCTCTTTCTTTTCTGTCTTTCTCCATAAAGACACAATACAATGCGACCCTTGCATCTTCACTATGAAAAATCTCCTGTGGCTGGGCTGTTACCACAACGCTTGTCGGTCACAGCTCGGGTATGTAATCTGCCATTGCGATGGCATATTTCGGGGTCTTTCCCTCATCAACCCGACTACCCAAGTCACCCGAGAAGAGCTTGGCGAATGCATAATCATTATAGTTTTTATCATCATGAGCATCATTTCGTTCCACACTTTGTGTGATCAATCTCCCTTCCACAATTATTTACCATCCAGCTCTCATCAGTAGATATGCCCACCTAGTCGTACAGCAACACTCTTGTTCTGAGTGTAGTTGGCCAATGCTGCTTCGCCAAGCTCACGACCAATGCCTGACTCTTTGAAGCCGCCAAAGGGCCTGTCATCCATCTGTCAGTATACGTCTCTAACGCGACGTTTCGCCAAAAGGGAGAGGTGATACAAGAACGTACAGTTGATGTGAAAGCATGTTGTAGCCTTAATAATAGAACGAGAAAAAAAAAGATTTCAGAGTTAGTAACCGACCTCCTTTATCTCACTCATGCGGGAGGACCTAGAACTTACAGTTGACCCAGACAGTCCCAGCCTTCAGTGCGTTGGAGACGCGAATGGTCGTGTTGAGGTCCTTGGTGTGAATAGCAGCTGCAAGACCGTATTTGGTCTCGTTACTCAGTCTAATCACTTCCTCTTCATCCTTGAACTTGGAGATGGCGCACACAGGGCCAAAGATTTCTTCTTGCATAATCTTCATATCAGATCGTACGTTGCTGAAGATGGTGGGTTGGATGAAGTAGCCCTTGTCGCCGTGGCGTCCACCACCAACCTCGACAGTGGCACCTTCATCCTTGCCAGACTTTATGTATTCCATGATGCGGTCATACTGAAGTTGACTGACCTGGGGACCCTGGAAGGTATCCTCAGCAAATGGGTCGCCGACCTTGTTCGATTCGGCGCGCTTCTTGAAGGCTTCCAAGAACTTATCATAGATACCCTCCTGAACGAAAATGCGGGTACCTGCACAACAGCATTGCCCATGGTTGTAGTATATGCCAAAGTTGACCCACGAGATGGCCTGCTCGATATCGGCATCATTGAAGACAATGTTTGGGGATTTGCCGCCAAGCTCAAGTGTGACCTTCTTCAAGTTGGACGAGGCAGCAGCCTTCATGATGGTTCGGCCAACGACGGTCGAGCCTGTAAATGCGACCTTGTCAATATCCATGTGGTTCGAGATGGCAGCACCGGCGACCTTGCCGAAACCGGAGATGAGGTTGAAAACACCAGGTGGAAAACCAGCTTCCTTGACAAGATTTGCGAATACAAGACCTGACAAGGGCGTTTGCTCAGCAGTCTTTAAGATGATGGTGTTGCCAGTGGCCAGAGCAGGGCCAATCTTCCATGCGAGCATAAGAAGAGGGAAGTTCCAGGGAATAATTTGACCGCAAACGCCGATCTGTTTTTTTTTTGTTAATGTTTTTTTGTGAAATTGGGGATACATCATGACGTGGCTGCTCCAGCACAAAGCTCTGCTTCTCTGATAGTGGAATACATGTGCAAACTTACCGGCTCGGGGCGAGTATAGTGGAACATATCAGGTGCGATATCAATAGTCTTGCCCTCAATCTTGTCGGCCCATCCACCATAGTATCTGATGCACTCAGCGACGGCACCGACATCAGCCCTAGCCATGGAGATTGACTTGCCGTTGTCGAGAGACTCGACAGCAGCAAGAAGCTCGAGGTTCTTGTCAACAATATCGGCCAGCTTGATAATCATCTGAGAACGATTTTGCGGAGTGACCTGCTTCCATGTGGTCTCAAACGCTTTTCGGGCGGCGGCGACGGCAAGATCGACATCCTTCTCCGTGCCCTCACAAACAGATGTAATGACTTCCTCGGTGGAAGGATTTATGACCTCGAATTTCTTCTTCTCAACACCCTCAACCCACTCGTTATTGATGAAGCTGAAGGGGGGGAATAAGAACAGATTAACGAGCAGTTCAACCTGTAGATTTTTTTTTTTTTTTTCTTGGGGGGGGGGGGGGGGGGGGGGGGGATGGACTTGGGTGTCTTTGGCAAACTTACAGACCGATCGGCTGCTGATAAGCACCCGTAATGGGCGTCTTGAGCTCGACTGTCAAAGACATACTGCGAGGTCTGTGTGGCTCGATGTGATATATTGTAATATTGTAGAGTTGCTTGTGCTTATAACCTTTGGCGGCAGTATGTGGTGGAGGGGTGACAATCGAGCACCTACCGAGGCAAGAGGGAAAAGGGAGTGTATTTTGGGGTTGACTGTAAGGAGGGGCGCTATCGTAGGTATATATGTTGGTATTTACCTGCAATGGCGCTCTTACAGACACCTACATACATAATATGTATGTTTCTGCCTGTCAGTGCGGGGCAGCGGTATCATGGATGCGTGACAGCGTACGCCCAGCTCTTCCGAGAGTGGTCTGGTCTGGCTGACACCACATCAATGGCGGTTGAGTCGGTGGCGGTTGAGTGAGATGTTAGTCGTCGTGACATGAATGGTGGAGGTCGCACAGAGTGGGTCCATCGATTCTCGATTCCCAGGTGCTCACAGCTGCAAGAACTCGCAGCAGCAGGCGCGAACGGGCATGCATTGACCAGAACAGGTCTGGACTGGTCTTATCAATATTGAGATATTGACACATGCGTGCTAGCGTGCATGCGTGTGGCTGCTTCAGTCGGGCCTTGATTTCCTCTGGCTTCTGCTGCGATGATGCAAGTACGTCAGTCAGTGGTACATGGAGCTTGCGTGATACTTGAAAGCCTGTCGCAGAATCCCGCGTATATCAGTTTGCTGGCTCTGGCTCGACCTGATGCCATTTCTTGGAGCTTTTCGAATCAGATCAGACATGATATCAGCATCAAGTTGATCTGTGTCCCGTCCCGTCACCATGCATACTCTTACTTCCAAAGCGGGTCAGTATAAATACCTATTTAGCTAAAGCTGTAGCCAAAACCTTGAGTGGAAGTGGAGCCTGTTCGTGATATAACTTTGGGGTTTGGGGAGGGGGGGGGGGTGTTTGATCCGGGGTAGCTTCGATTTTGTTTGTCATTGCCCAGCGTCCTAGGCCGCACACGCACACGCAGGCTCTCCACGCTGTGCAACGTGTGATCAGCAGTGAGCAGAGTGACCAGTTACAACACAAGGCCAGCACTATTACCATGACCGCACATCACTTAAGAAGCACGAATAGTATAGCGCTTCAATGTTGGCGGAAAAGGGAAATATGGACATGGCTGGCGCAGCTCAGAGCTCAGAGCACAGTCTGACCCATGTGTGTGGTTGGTAGTCAGTCTACGGGTGTTGGCTGGCCTCGGATATGGCCTCCGTCTATTGTGTACATATTGTGTCTGTGTCAAAGTGACAAAGTGACTACACGCCCCGGCCTTGTCCCTGGCTTTCCTTACCCGTTGCGGCTTGGCAGCACCTTCGCTGGCCGCACGTGGCAGGTATGCCTCTTTGGTGAGGATGATATTACCCGTGTTATATAGACGACATCTTGTTTTAAAGGTTCCAAACCAGTATGGATGTTGGTTCTACGGAATACCGCATGTTTAAAAAAATCCCCCTTAAACGCAAGGGCCACTCCCATCAAATTATCACGTGATCAGTCTCTGGCCGGTGCGGGGCATGATAACGACCGTCTCTACCGACCTTTTTTGCCGCCAAGTGGATGTTTTGGTAAAGGTTTGCTATTAAAGTCTGCCATCACGTGTGCGCGACAAGGTCGAGACTAACTCTTCTTTTTTGTCCCTGTGTTTTTTTGCCCTTGGAAACATCGTCGGCCCACAGTTACCTCGTCTTCCGACAGCACCAGACACGTCGTGTTCGACTTCTCCACGACTCACGAGTCCACGATGGACGGACGAATGGATGAAGTTGATTGAGGTGGCCAACGGCAGCACTGGCCATGTGCGTGCATGGACTGGACGGCAAACTGAACAGCAAAACTGGACAGCGTGCGGGGTCATGGCCACACGTCTGCGTGGTTGGTCCCGGCTTTCCAATATCAATCCAGCCATCTTTTCCGCAGCAGAATCCTAAACGCCGGTCCTCGTGTCCGCACAACCATCCAAAACCGCATCCCGACTCAACAGTGGCAGCCCTGTTTCGCGCAAATAAGCTGGGAAAAAAACGACTGCAGGCCTCTTGGCACCCAGAGCAATGGCTGTTCTTAGTCAGTTTCCCGGGCTTGACGTCACTGTTCACGTTAATGGCCAACCGGCCAAAGAGTACCCTCCACCTGACCAACATGACGACAAACATGCTCCGGCTCGACAAGATCCATTAATACCAACCCACGAGTGCTACATTGAATCGCAATCTGGGCAGAATTACACCGTCGAGCTCACCGTCCCCGCTCGCTTCAACTACAGAAAGACCGAACGTCTATTCAGTCGTCTGTCTGTTGACGGCCGTATCATTAGGGGCGTTGTCCTGGACTTCCCTCACGTAAAAGACCCTCAGCGTCACTCTTTCAATGGGCCATACAGTCTGTCAGACACATCTCAAGACTTAGTCATCGAGAAGCTAACCTTTTCGCCCGTGACAACCGGTAAGCTCACTCGGCGACATCTCCACTATTATCCTCCTCGGGCTGCCCGACGTTGACCTTTCCTTAGTCGAGGAGACTTCTAAAAGGAGGCTCGAGAGAGATGCCAAAATCGCTGCAGAACTGGGAGTCATTGAAGTTGTGATTGGTACTTGCATAGTGAAAAGCTTCCGCAATGCAGACCCCGTTCACCGAATAGAACAAAAGAATGCCTTCACCATAGCTGAGCAATCCATGAAAGGGAAAGAACTGTCACATGGTACAACGTATGTCACCCACGGGCCATGAAAAGTTCTATTGACCGCTAAACCCGAATGACACAGGTTCACCCACGGCTACATTGTGACTGATCTGCCTCCAAAATGTCTGGTCCGTGATATCACGCCAACAGCAAAGTATATATTTCACTACCGGTCTTACAGTATGTCTGCATCTATTTTTTATATAAGGAAAAGGAATAGGAAAGGGAAAAGAAATAGGAAAAGGAAAAAGAAAAGAAGAAAAGAAGTTAAGAAGAAAAAAAAGAAAAAAAAGAAAAAAAAAAAGAGAAAGAAAAAAATAAAGAGAAAGAGAAGGAGAAAGAGAAAGAGAAGATGGTTCTCATACTCACGTTTCTTAGGCGCACTGCAAAAAAAAATGATACTTTCGCGCCCCCTGACCGTTCGAGAACTATCCGGTTCAGATCAAATTCGAGATATAAAAGAAGACCGAGATATAAAAGAAGACCGAGATATAAAAGAAGACCGAGATATAAAAGAAGACGAGGTCCACGCCTTGGCTGCAAAGCTCTTGCGCGTGCAAAGAGAGCAGCAAATCAAATGGGTATAGCAATCAGAATGCATTTACTTGGATATATACTGCGCAATCATCTTCTGACTTGATGGCTCATAGGAATGGAAAGTAACTCCGAAACCCAAGCGCACTATTGATTTCACAAAGGATGAGGATGAAATCGTCGAAGTAGATGGGCATGGTAGAGTCAAAGTGCTGAAATTAGAAGATGACATGTGATGTTGTAGACTTGACCTGAGTGAACAAGTTTGTGAAGTTGTATGAATTCTTCTGATGGAATGACATACGAAAGAAACGCTGTAGGCAACGACAGCCACTGCCCAGCGGCGAAAGAGGAGCTGGCCAGATGATGTACATATGTATGTACATACTTACATATATGTATGTCCATTTGTATATGTGGCTGAGTGCATCATGGCGAGGGACTGTGCTGAGCACGTACTGAAAAAGTCGGCGGGGCAATGGCTGGGGTTGCGTTCGATTATTCGTCTGATGCAGCCTGCCAAAAGACTTGATCCGCTGCGTTATTCATACATGGTTTATTCTCATATTGAATCAAGACCCAATGGTGACAGATGCTTGTATCGTGAATACCTGAGCTCACTGCATATTGACATATGATGATGTGTATGTATGCATGTATGCGCAAGCATGAGTGACGCTGTGGGGCAGGACCAGATCAGGCCAAGCAGGCAGGAAGGCGCCTTGGATGTTCGACTTCCGCGGTCATGACGTTTGGCGGGGACCGAACCGAAGCTACACCAGCACATGAGTACGTATGGTGATCTTGATTCTTGATTCTTGACCCTCATCACACCAAAACCATCCGAGCGGAAATGCTGCGTCTGTCATCACCTGGTCATTTGCATACCCCTCGGCCACACTGAGCGGCCCGTTGCTCTGCCATCTCAACCAAACCATGCCTCCTGACGTCCAGAGCAACATCCGCGTCTTCATCCAGTGGCACGACCAAACCGTCTTCGCGGGCGAGGAGGTGAAATGCACAGTGACTTTCAAGAACGTGGCCGCGATAGCGGCCCAAGGCCGGGATCAAAAATCGCTGTCGCTGCACCAACAGCCGAAGCCGCAGGGCGAACGTCAGCGAGTGACTGTTCCATTGCAAGCCCGCGGGGGCAGCGGAAATATCGGGCTCACGTCGCCGCCCTCCACGACGACGACGAGAGGCCATCGCAGGTCGGCTCTTTCTCTCGGCGTTTCGACAACACACTCACGCAGCCGATCCGGCTCCATGCAATGGCCACAAACTGCTGGCAGTGGAAGCGATTGGCGACCGGGCCATGGCCACCAGCGATCGCTGTCCATTATCTCCATCGGACCGACGGGTGCAGGTGCAGCCGAGGAACACGCACATCGCAACGAAACGTCGCCGAGGTCCCAACGACCTCAGCGTGGCCATAACCGCGCGGCGAGCTTGCAGATTCCCCCCCAAGGGATGACTTCTTTCGGTCCCGGACCCCAGTCCGGTAAGTAAACGAAAGCCTGTGTATGTCTGCGTTTGGGTTCTCATGTGCTTACATCTGCTTAAGCACCTTTTCTCAGTCGAAACATCAGCTCACCATTGCTCAAAGCATCCTACCCTCCAGATCGTTTCGGCCGATCCCCTGGTAATTCGACAGCACCGGGTACTCCAGGTTTGACTATCCAAAGAAGATCCCCAAAGTCGACCGCCGTACAGCAAATGCCAGAGTTCCGATTTCCTGCGACACCGCCGCCCCGAAATGAAGACGAAAACGAACATGAAAATGATGACCATGAAAGTTCGAAAACCACAGGCACAAGTGGTCTTCTCAGTCCCACGAGAAGCAGACTGTCCAACAACAGCCACAACTTGACTGTACGATCTAAAGAACAGCCACTCAGTGCCGTTGAGCGCCCGGCTGCTCGAATTCTAGCCAGCAACACGGTTTCGGGAGGCACGCCACGAAGTAGTGGTGAGTTCTACACAGTAAGCAACAATTCGTCGGAAACGTTGGTCTCGGAATACGTCACACAACCTCCAGTAA
Organism: Claviceps maximensis; assembly: GCA_018360255.1. NCBI lineage: Eukaryota > Fungi > Ascomycota > Sordariomycetes > Hypocreales > Clavicipitaceae > Claviceps > Claviceps maximensis. The sequence continues at coordinate 11,486 of SRPZ01000008.1, forward strand.
GAGGCAGTCCACGACCGCCACATGTGAGACGCATCTCCGGAAAGACGGGGCAGCAACAGAGGGCGCCAGAATCAATCATGATGGGATACGCTCAAATTCAAGGAACTTTTACTCTGGACGGCTCGCTAGTCAGCCTCGGCTCTTTCGAGCAAGTCAAACAAAAGGGAGCCGTGGGAGGCCGCGGTGGGGGCGTGATCGGCCTTGAGCCTACCAAGAGGGACTCTGGTCTCCTGAGAGGACTCGGTTGGGGTGCCATCAGTAATTCTCTAGGCGATTTTCTCGGCGGCGGAGAACTCAGCACGATTAAGGAGATTCGCGGGGCGGCCAACTCGAAATCCATCCCACTCCTCAGTACACCACAATCTATTCTCTTCGTCGATTTGCAGCTGGCTTCAGGAGAGAGCCAATCTTATGAATACAGCTTTTGCTTGCCAAAAGGACTACCCCCGACCCACAAGGGCAGAGCAATCAAGATTTCATACAACCTCGTCATCGGAACTCAACGGGCCGGGGGTGCCAAGGAGCAGCAGGTGCGTTCGGTTGAGGTTCCATTCAGGGTCCTTGGTAGCGTCAACAGTCATGGTGAGATTCTTGGGCATGATCTTATGAATCCGTACATCTTATTACAGGACACAGCAGTGGTCAGGAGTCTCGGAAAGCATGCAAGGGTGCATAAGCCGAGGGCTTCATTCGGTCAACCGGCAACCATGAATGAGTTTCTGAGCTACGTCGACGAGCTCGCTTCAAGACCACAAGATGTAACGGCCCGAGCATTGCTGTCGCCGACGGCCATGACACACTCTAAACGACGGAGCTCAACGTACGAGCACGTCATGACGGCCAAGGAGGCCATTCACCTGGCGATTATGAGGAGCAACATGGCCAATGACGGACAACAAAGCGCCAACAGATTTGAAATCGCCCGAAACGGACAGCGCGTCGCGGCGGTCATGCTGACCAGACCCGCCTATCGACTCGGTGAAATTGTGACCATGGCCATTGACTTTTCCGACGCCGACATACCTTGCTACGCAGTCCACCTCACGCTCGAGACATCAGAAAAGGTAGATGCATCACTCGCCGTCCGCTCGGCCACAAGCCTCCAGCGCGTTACGCGCAAAGTTTACGTGGCCTCCTCCGAGGCGGCCATGTACTCGCGACGAGTCGTCTTTGCGCCCACTATACCCATAACCGCCACGCCAGAATTCGTGACCAGCAGCATCAGCCTGGAGTGGAAGATGCGGATCGAATTTGTGGTTCCGTATCAGGGGACCGGTGCCGGAGGCGATACATCGTCGGCTTCCAATGAGCTACAAGTTCCACATCCGCTCCTGGAGCAACTCTCTCACGACGACAAGGGCGGCCTCGTACTTGTGGCCATGGAGAACCTGGCCTGCGAGAGCTTCGATGTTAGTGTGCCGCTACGGGTGTATGGCGCTGTTGGCACCGGCCTCGAGAGGCTTGAAAGAGATGTAGCTTCTGAAGAGGGTCTGCTGGTGTAGGTTTTGTAAATATAGCGTTCTTTTCTTGGCGTTTTTTTTTTCACCTACCCCCTTTTTTTAAAGGGAAAATCTTCATATAAAGCTTTTCTTTTCTTTTTCTTTTTCTTTTTTTTTTTTGGATAAAAAGGGTGGTGCAAAATGGGATCTGGGTGTTTGCTCATTGTCCACGGCGTTTCAACGTTTGAATCTTGAACAATCTACAACGTCTCGCGTCTTGCGTTCATTGCTGTACCACGGATCTTGTTCCCCTTGCGCAGATATGAATAGTGTCAGAAAGATACAGCATAAGCCCTGAATTATTCTTACACAGCTGCCTCGCGCCACACAACGCCACTTTAATGCAAGGTTCCTTTCTCATGTATGTACATACACCCACTGTTTATATACATACATATGTATGTAATATGTCACATTTCAACCAAGGCTCCCCGCGCCGGCGTAGCGTTCTGCGAGGGTCCATCGTTTAATCCCACTTCCGTAGTCATTCGCCCTTCTTGTGGTTAAAATAAAAAGAGATATTAGGTCTTTATAGTACGTCCATGGAGTATCGGCGCCCTTGATTCATCGCAAGGACCAAACTGACCTGCCTCGCTTCAAAAAGAACGACGACCGAACAAAAAGCACAGATGAAGCGGCACGGCATCGAGGGGCGAGCGAACCAGCACTGCCAACCAGATTTCCATTCATCCCGTGGATTCCCCGGCCCCCCTTCCCCCCATCCCCTGAAGAAAACGAGTTGTGACTTGGGCCAGGGGTGTCACCCCTGGATGTGCATCACTCATTTTAGTTGTGGGACTTTTTCCTTCTTTTTTTATGCTTTTTAAATGGGTAAATTGGTGGAATGGAAACTATTTACCGCGATTGCATGGTGCGCGTTGGGTTTTTAGTTATTGAGTTGGCAGTTTTTGATGAAAAGAAACACTGGCGGCTGTGTTGGTTCATAATTTGTTCCTCGTTCAATGGCGGGGGTTCGTCCCCCATCTACGAGATCTGAACTATGGCTTTGAGAAGGGGGGACGGGGGTGGAAGCAGTGCGTATTTATGATTCGAAAAGAAAAAAAGAAAAAGGGGATGTAAGAGAAGAACACAGTATACATAGTATGTATTTATATATATACTAAGATACAATGGTAATGGCACAGTGGGCATGTAACATGTTTTGATATTCTAGTCGTGCTGGGCAAGTAGTGGTAGTTCTGCGTGAAATCGGATTGGTTGGCGCGATTGCGGGGTTCATGCCAGGCCACTCCGACTAGCCATTTCTACGATCAAGGCGTGGAATCCGGCGGGCAGACGTGTCCTGTCATTCACTGTCATTGATGTCTTGGTGTTCATCCTTGACCTCGAACGTCCAAGATGGACTCCTGCCATCATCTCTCAACTACCTTACCTGGGTGGGTTGGTAGGGCAGGTGGCCAAGTGCCTGGCGGTTTCCTGTCTTCCAATTTCGGCTGGGTGCCCCCGGCAACAGAGGCGGGTCACCTGGGCCAACCAGACGGGCCAATTGGGTAGGAAAGATGGGCCGGGCTGGGATTCCCTGGTGGTGATGCCAGCCGACGCTTGCTTTGCGCATCATTTGACATGGCTGGGAGCTGGAGCTGGGTTGGAGCTGACAAAATAGCAAGCTGGAGAGCTCCATGTTCCTGGGTTGCCGGGACTGGGCTCAAGTCGCTGGTCTCGGGGAGCTGCTCTGACCCTGACCATCCTCGGCGGCCAGCCAGCCAGCAATCAGAGTCATCACATCACATCACACACACAGGGTAAAAAAAAAATCCTGTACATGCCGGGGTGGTAGATTATTCTTCCTCTTGTCAACACCTCTCTGTGCATCCTGACCACATCTCGACAGCTTCACTTTGGTGAGGCCTGTGATTTTTTCTCTTTTCGCATACATTTGTCCGTTCAATTTGGGTGGTTTGCTCGCTTCGGTCCTGGTCCTGCTCTTGTTCTTGTTCTTGCTCTTGCTCTTGCTCTTGCTCTTGCTCTTGCCCTTGCCCTTGCGATACACCACCTTCGGTCGTCCCGCCGACAGACTGGAGTGGGCGGGAAGGAACCTTCGCCGCGCCTTCCAGCCCGCCAGCCTCTCTCTTCGCACGCTCTCTATCTTTGCGCTCTCTCGGACCAGTTCAGTCGAGTCGGCCAGACCAAGCCTCACATTGCATGTGCCGACTTATACCGCCGCCTTATCATTGATCGCTTTTGACTTCCGCATACCATTGCATTGTTGCCTGTTGCCTACAACAGCTTATGTCTCCCATACTGCCGTCTGTATTTTCGGAATACTTCAGATAGTTTTTTCTGCTTCTTTCTTTCTTTTTTTCTGTTTTCTTCTTCCTCTTCTTCCTTTCTTTGTTTCGCCTAGCATCCCCTCCGTCTTCTCCGTCTCGGTGTCTTGTTTCAACATCGGGCTTTCCTGCTAGAAACGGCCGATATCAACATCTCGTTCGATGCGACAGCTGGTATTTCTCATAGCCATCACCAAGCTGTTCGTGCGCGTGTGACCCTGGCGAGAGGGTCAATGGCTATGAAATGGCTGCGACTGTTACGCCCACCAACAATCGGCTGAAACTCACGCCGTCCAACTCTCCATTCTTCACTCGCCCCTCAAGATCTCTTACGCGTGGACGGCCCACGCACGAGTCCCGGCTGTCTCTCAAGAGAGTTGTAGGCACCACTTGCCGTTCGCCGACTGGATTCGACACATTGAATTCCTCTTTTGCCTACATCGCCGGCGGAGCCGCCATTGTTGTCGATGTAGAGGACCATCTTTATTCTCAGCGTTTCTACAGAGCCCGTCCTGCCGCCGTGCCAGTTTATTCCGTCTCATCCTCTCAGCACACCTCCTCGGCGCCGATTGCGACAACGCCAAAGGCCAACGATAGCCGCAATAGGGTGGCTCCAAATCACCGCGAAACCACCTACAGTCCCTTGGAATGGCTGGACTCGCCGTCGGGGTCCAAGACGTGGACAAGTCGGGAAAGAATCAAAGCTGCTACCTGCTTGGCTTTGAGTCCGGATGGTAGATACCTGGCCGTAGGCGAGACGGGCTACGCGCCGCGTGTGCTCATTTTCAACCTGTTGGATGCCTCCTCCGATACGCCCCTCGTGTCAATCAGTGAACATGCATTTGGTGTCACCGCTGTGGCTTGGTCCCCAGATTCTAGATACCTCGCATCGTTAGGCGCTGCCAATGACGGCTATCTCTTTGTTTGGAAAATCGATCCACGCACAGGAGCTGCGAAGCTTTTCCAGCAGAACAGATGCACTTCTTACGTCAGGGACATGGTTTGGATGGACAACAATCTAATCACGCTCGGTGTCAGGCATGTCAAAGCCTGGAAGGTCGAGGATGGTTCATCACCGTCACCCACGCGGCCCAAGTTACCAGGCGATGGCACTCCTTCCACCGCAACAGCGCAAAAGACTTTGCCGGGTCGAAATATGCTTTTAGGGAATCTCTTGGAGGCCACTTTCAGCTGTGCTGCTATCGATGGCAAAAGACTCATTCTGTGTACCGAAACTGGCGATGTGTGTATCCTGGACGACGACGAAAAGCAGATGAGATTAACGAGCGTTCTAAATCTAGACTACTGCATCACAACTATCACGATTCGTGACAACGTCGCTTATGTTGGCGGCAGAGACGGTCAGTTCGCCACGTTGGATGTTGAGGGAGTCATGGAAGGCTCTGCAAACAGCATCCTGACGACGAGTCAGACATCTGCCGGCATCATCGCTCTGGGATTTCTAGCCGATAAGCTCGTGACCATTGACTCAAAGCAGTCCATTGACGTCTGGGATTCTGACTACGTGCCTGGACAGTGGTCAGATGCTCTGGCTCATATTCCCATTCCCGGCAATGGAGAGCCGATCATCGGAGTCCACCCTCTTTACCGACCAAACAAAGCCAATGCTGCTTTTGTGACCTGGTCAGCCTCCGGCAATGTCACGTTCTGGGACTTGGACGGCCAAATCAAGCTTTCATTTTATGTTCCCCTTGAACAGACAGAAAATTCCTGGGATCCGGCTCAAGTAAACCAGCTGGCTAGTGCACGCGTATCAAGAAGTGGGAAACTGGTGGTCACGGCGGACCGGCAGGGTGTGGTGAGAGTTCTTGATGTGGATTCAAGAGATTGTCTATTGGACATCAAGGCGCATAATGGACACTGCCTCTGCATTAGTATCTATGATGAAGACTCCAAATTTCTTATGGCATGCTGTGGAAGAGATCGCACAGCACAGCTGTTTCACCGGGATTCAAAGGGTGATATTGAGCACTTCCAAACACTCGAATTTACAGCCAAGGTTGTCCAGGTACTCATCCCATCCGACGACAAAATTATTACATGCTCCCTGGACCGCACTCTACAGGTCTACGACATTGTCTCCCGCCCGGGAGAACCAGATGTGATCGCCGCCGTTGCGTCCAAGATCATTTCTCTCAAAGCATCGCCTGCGTCCATGGCCATGAGCCCAGATAATCGCACCATATTTGTCTCACTTCTTGACCGGTCAATCTGCCAATTCGACTTGACAACTGGTAGGCAGATGTGTTGCTTCAAGTGTACGGACGAGGGCGGTGTTGAATCCGCTGTTTTGGACTCATTGTTTGTCGGCCAATGGGTCTCCAACAAGGATTTCGACTTTCTGCTTGGTTCATCCAACACGGATAAGTCCATTCGACTGTACGATGCCAGCGCCGGCACATTTTTGGATAGAGAGTGGGGTCACACAGAAGCCATCAATGGTGTGTCGTTCGTTGAAGACGAAGATGGTAGCAAAAAGGTGGTCAGCGTTGGTTCAGATGGAACAATCATGATCTGGTCTCTGGACTTGGATGACTCCTCACCGAGGTCAATGAGTAGGGATCCGTCCCCTGTGAAGGACTTTGCCACAATGGGCAGGCCGCCTCTACGGAGAGTTCTTTCCAAAGCCGACTTGGCTGAGTTTCAGCGCCCATCTTCATCACCAGCCGGTCGTCGTTCGCCACCTCGGGTTTTGCGTCGTCGAGCGTCGCGCATGACGGTCGGAGCAGTGCCCGCCTCGAATAGATTTCCGATAGGAAATTTTCACAGCCCTGGTGATGGTGCCATTAACGAGGACACGCCATCTCGACGGCGGCCGTCTGAGCCGTCCAGGAGTGAAAGCCCACCGGCAAGCCCTAAGACGAGGGTCACACGAGGGAGAGCGCCCTCCGTGTCGGCTCTGTCCAGTACTACCACTAATTCTACCACTCACACTACTGCGAAAAGAAAAACTTCATCTTCCAGTTTGCGCGGTTTTGGTTCGTTGAATATGGCAACGGAGCAGGCTTGTCGCACGTTGCGAGCATACCGCAAAAAACTTTCGTCTGCCGAACCTATTACGGCGGATGTATTGACCGAGTTGGACCAAGAGCTCCGTCTCACAGCTGCAGCACTGGGTGACCGCGCGATTCGCAGCAAGGCCATGAATGAAACTGTTCTAAGTGGACTGCTAGACCAGTACTCGGAGCGGTTGGCGACATTATTGGATGAGAAGCTACGGCTTACAGGCCAGCTTCCCAAGGACCAGGAAGTAGAGATGCAAACTGATGACCGGCCTCGCAGCGCGGATGGCACAACAAGCTCATCTTCTCCATAACACTCATTTCAATTTCGTGTCTTCGCGGCAGCCCTGTTCCTTTTTTTTTTTGTGTGTGTGTTTTTCTTTGTACCGTCTCTCATATCGAGCAGTGGCAATACGCCGCCTGCTGTTCTCAAGATGTTTGCGATGGAGCATTGAACCTGGCGTTTAACGGAGGATTTTTTTTTATTTTTTTTAGCGGGGAGGGTTCGCGAAAGAAAGGGGAAAGAATCAGCTCTAGAAGGCTTGTACATGAGAGCAGAGCAGGGTCATAGCTCTTGCACATCACTTCCTTATGATATGATACCAATGGGATCGGCGTTATATGGCTCTAGCATGTCTTAGGCTTGGCATAGATTTAGTAGCCCAGCGAAGAACGAAATCGGATATACTGATGAAAGAATGGTATTTTATTTTATTCTCTTCCCTTTTTCTCTACCAAACCTGGTACGAAGTCTATTTAGATCAGAAGTTTGTTTGTGCGCGCATCTAAGACATGATTTGAATAGCTCTCTTTCTATTTTACACAATGAACTATCTCCATGCATTGACGCCCACCAAGTTGGGTCTGCCAGTGTCTTCTTTAGCAATCACGTGACTCTCCTCCCCCAAGTTTCGCGCTTGTCGCGTAGCTTCTTGCTATGCTATGCCACTCCAACACTCTCTTTTCTCACGCAAACAACGTCGGCCCGGCACCGAAATACGTGAGTGTCACGTGACTTCGAAAACGAGCGATTGCGGACGAAAGGAAAAAAAAAAAAGACACATTAAAGGACAGTCAATTGAAGCTTCGACAAGTGCTAGCTCCTATAATCGCGGCAGTCCGAGGAAGTTGACGAAAAAAATTGCTCGTAGAGTTTTTTCAATCGTCGGCCAATAGCTTCTCTCGGTTGGTACGCTCTTTCTTTTTCCCTCTCCCTTTTTTTCCCCTCTCCCCTGATCCTACGCCCGTGCATGACGTAGGGGGAAAAGAAGCCGACGGCGAGATGGCGGACACATAACCCATAGTTTTCGAAAACGGGGTGTACAGCTACAACGAAAACAAATTTGATCTAATCATCTTGTGTGCTTTTAAACAGTGCTACTTTGAATCCTGGCGCCGCTCCATATCCTCGCGACGCGTCAAGGTCCCCTCGATCGCTTTCGAGGGGCACCGTGGGGCATGAACAACCCAGCTGCCTACACGTCCCTCGAGTCGTTGTTCCTTTTCCAGTCGCTGGTGACGCACGGTTTCGATACGGAAGCGTTTGCTCGCATTTCCGACTCTCTCAAGGATAACGCGCTCGTCAGGAGTGACAAGTCGTTTGATGCGGCGCGATTAGCTCCCGACGCCTTGCAGCAATTGTTCTTGGCGTTGTTACGGGATGAAGTACAGGGCGAGACGGGTCGATCAGAGACCGCGACAACGACGGATGGAACGGTTTCGACCTCGGCCTCGGCTTCGGCTTCGGCTACGGCTTCGGGCTCGAATTCACCAGCTTCGCGGAAACGAAAACTTGGCAGCCCGCCGCTGCCGTCCCTGCGAGAAGCATATGAGCACATCGACAAAATCCCCCTCTTGGTGGACCGACTGTACGCCAGGTATCGCAATGCTGTTGTGGATCAAATCAGAGAAGATGAGCGACGGCTTTCTCTGATTCAGAGAGATATCACGGTGCTGGAAAAGAGCGAGAAGGAACGGTTGGCCAAAGCCGCTGCTATACAGAACAGCAGCGGCACAACATCACTTGCGCCTCGGGATGGGAGACCTGGTCTGGCACCACAGAATATTTCGGGCCAGCTGTCCCATGCCACGAGTTCGCATCAAGCGGCGGCAGCAGCAGCAGCAGCCCAAACCGGTGCCGCCATCATGAAGAGACCGCCTCCATCTACCACGACGCCAGTTTATCCGCCGAAACCACTGTCGAAGCCCGCGGTGCAGTCAGCGGTTGCGCCGCCTAGTCTCCTGCCGTCTGCTGCAACAACGCCCTTGCGACCGGCTCCGTCGCCGAAGCCTGAAGCTGCTGCGGGTTCTGGTCTTCAGGCGCCGGCAGGCATGACTCAACCTGCATCTCGAGCAGCTCATCACCACACCGCATCACAATCACCGCGTCCATCTGTCCCTTCTCGTCCAGAAGCCATCCCCATCGCCAGCAAACCAAAGGATGCTACGCCTGTGCCTGTGCCGCTGCCGCTGCCGCCTCCTGGTGCCAGCGGTGCTGTCGGTGGAGGAGGTCTAAAGTGGGAGAAGCCATATCAACCTAACCCGACGAGTCAAATACCTGTCACTCCGGGTCATTCACCACATGCTGCTGCCACTGTCGCTAGCAGCGACACCTCAAGGTCAGGTCAACCGCAATGGAGTCCACAGCCTTCAAACACCACACCGAATCGAACCACTCCTGGAAAACCAGTTCTGGCGGCTCCTCAGAACATCGGCCAGCAAGCCCCGAGTCCGTTACATTCCACTCCGATGCGAACAACGGGGACGATTGGACTACAAAATCAGCAGCAGCACTCTCATCACATATCTACAACTCCCGTGGCGCCTCCAGTACGACCAATCCTCCAAGTTCAGCCTCAACAACAACCGCAACAATTACCTCAACAACAACCGCATCAACTGCCACTTCATGCACAACATTCTTCACGCCCGGCTGTCGTCGCTCAGCAAATACTGCAGAAAAATGCCCTCGGGCCCAATACGCCCTCCTCAATTCGGGCGTCAGCACAGCCACGACCTTCTCCCACGGTATCTCCAGCCCCTACATCTACCCTTCAGGAAAAGCCTTATGCGCCGCCGTACCACACACAGCAGCCGAGACCGGCCATTCCCGAGCACATTATTCGACAGGCCGCCGCCGCTGCTGCAGCGGCGGCATCGGCGTCAGCATCAGCAATAGCAGCAAATGCCCTGACGCCAAGCACGAAGAGGGTCAGCCCTGTCACTGCTATCCCTTCAACACCAGGTGCTACAACTCCAATTGCCCTGACCCGCGGGTTTGGGACGAAGTGGGCATCGCACTCGACGCCTTCTACTCCACGGCCCATTACAGCTGAGCCAGAGAGCCCAGCATATGAGCCGGTCAGCCCTCCGCCTCGTGCCGCTTCCATATTATCCGACACGTCTAGAACTGGGGTCAAGAGAGATGCAAGGGATGCAAAGGATGGGACTGCCAGAGCAGATGCGGCCCTACCAAAGACGAGGATGAGGCCGTCTCGGAGCACGCATAGAGGACGCGGACTTAGCACCACCCCGTCTGTTAGCGGCACGACGAGAAGAAGCATGTCAATTGCTTCACAGGCGGATGAGCTGTCCATGGACCATCATCACCATCACCACCACCCTTCTACGACTACGAAAATCAAACACGAGGTTGTCACTCCCCGCCATATTGAGGAGACGGGTGGTGACACCACTGCGGACGAGAGTGTCCTTGGTGGACGAACGACCATGGCGACTCCCGGAAGTGTCTCATCGTTAAGAATCGCAAAACGAAAGCGCCAGGCCTCGCCTCCACCCGCACCGTCAGGTCCTCCGACCCATGTCTTGTGGACGCGTGGCTTCACCAAGGTTTCGTCATCAGCTCTCGACCAAATCTCTAGCCATCGCGACGCCAACATGTTTGCGACAGGCGTGCGAGAAAGAGACGCGCCCAACTACCGCCAGATTGTGCTGCAACCGCAGGACATAACATCAATCCGGTCAGCCATCAAGCAAGGCAACAAGGCGGCTCTCCATGCAGCGAGCAGTCTCCCGGGAGGCGATCCCGGCACTGCCAGCGTCTGGCTGCCCATGTCCGAAGACCTCGTCCCTCCGCGGGGCATCATCAACTCGGCTCAACTCGAACGCGAGCTCGTCCACATGTTCTGCAACGCCATCATGTATAATCCCGATCCGGACCGCGGCCCTGGCCCCTCCTTCCTCAAGCGCAACCAAGACGAGGAAGAAGAAGTGGTAGGCTATCACCTGGATGAGAATGGCGTCGTCAAGAACACACGAAGCATGTTTGTCGAGGTGGAGAAACTACTCGGTGACTTGCGCAGCGCAGAGAAGGAACGAGGAGCTCCACCTCCCGTGGCATCTATCCCGTCTACTGCCGGTGCCGCCGGTGCTTCTACCGCCGGTGCTGGTGCTGGTGCTGGTGTTGGTCGCCAGAGCAGCGTGGCCATCCCAGCCGACGACACAGCAGAAGACGAAGACGAATTAGCAGGCGACGGTAACACCACGACCAGTGTCGTCAAACGACGGCGAGTTGCAAGCAGAATCTAGGGGTTATTTGCTAAATCATGTGGAGCGTAGTGCATGCCAGCGGACCCATCCGGGAGGGCAGAGACGGCTCCCGCTTTGTCGAGCCACGAAATGATATTGAGCGTCGAGTGAAAGGGACTGGTCACCAGCGGGGGACAAAAAAAAAGAAGCGGGAAAGAATTTTGTAATATTTTAATACAAGTGTACCCTGCACTACCCTACGAGTCTTTTCTCCGGCCGTAGGAGGTACCTCTAGAACAGTAATTATGCTGTAGCAATTACTCCTTTCTGTCCCACTACCCTGTTCTCCAGTCAAATCGCCACTCTTGTTTTTCTAAAAGAGCACCGTGTTTCACTGTAACGAAAAAAGAAAGTAGATAGGCCTCGCATAGAATAATAGAATTTCGCAAGACTTTAACTGGAGAGCTTGCTATGAAATACTTAAATTAATTCACTTTTATATCTAGGCGCGCCGTACTTCTGTCCTTGTGTATAGAAGTATAGTAGCCGCGCTCTTAAAAGTATTAAACTTTAGTATATAAACTTATTTTAGATCCGAACTAAATATAACTTATTTCTAAGTTTTATTTAAAGTAACTATTAAAAGATTATTTGCTAAAATATATAATTATTGTTAATATTTACTATTCCCGCGTAACTTCCACTACGCAAACCGTATTTCGACTCAACACTAATTAGAGTCACATATACGAAGATTTCCAAATAGGATATAGGACCTGCTTGTTATTTACTAATCATTGAAAAAGCAAACTTATTGCGCATACTCTTTAGTATGTGATGAGTGGTTAGTACCTCTAAGGTTAATTCACTGTGACGTGGTGATTCACGATTACTGGTAATTACTTATTCATATAGTCGAGTTTCAGACTACAATCCTTAAAATATATCCTATATTGAGAGATGAGCTTAAATTCACGTTTTTGCATCTCTGTCTAGGAATATATGGCACGTCTATCATGGATAATCAAATTGAACATGCGATTATTCCAAAATACAAACAATACTATTTAGTTGTGCAGACTAAAGCTTGGTTTCTTGTAAAACTTTATCATTTTCTACTTCAATTCATACCTTCTACTATTTTTATTACTTTATTTAAACCTTCTACCTTTAAATGTTCGGAACAAGACGACATGGAGACAACGTATGTAAGACGTTCCGTAGAAGCGCCATGGCATTCATGAAGGTTTATCGTCAATTCTTTATTATGTATTGTATTATTATCTTTGTTTTGCGCCTCTCGCCGAGGGGGGTATTTATTTAACGCTGACGTGCGATGGGTCATTTGTGTGAGCCACAGATGCCAAATCCGCTATTTAGAAAGGGGTGTTTTTTCCCCTGGAAAATTCCCCAATAATCCTGATATACATACGTATGTCCGTCGGTCTGGTCTGTTTGTACACGGCTGGGAGAGAGATATATACACACGCTACACTGACAAAAGACATAAGGGCACTAAAGAGGAAGGGGGAACAAAAAACCTACTTCCACACAAGATGGTGAAAGGACACAAATGGTTCAGCCTTCGGTTCGTTGCGACGTACTCGAGCGATTACTCTTGCATCCACTCCCCTTCTTGGTCGTGTCGTCTAGGAGCGCTTTTCTCGGCCAGTCTGGACAAATGTCAATGTTTTCCCGGGGAAACCACCATTCCAGGAACAAGAAGAAGAGGTAGTCGATGACGACACACAAGCAAAATAGCTTGCCGGCCCAGATGCCGCATCCGTAGTAGCGCTTCAGGCGATCAATCAGCGCGAAATTACGGGTTCGGCTGCCATTATAGCCGCCCGTATCGAAGCCGTAAAACTCCCCCTCGCTGATGGTTCCAGTGATGCCGTCGTAGACGCGTTCGGTGCGCATGGCGACGTTGGACCACGAGTACATCTTCTTGACTTGTTCGTGGAACTTTTCCGTGCGTACTTTTCCGGCACGCACGGCTGTGATAGCTTTGCAGGTGGCCATGACGAGGTCGTCTTCCTCGGGCTTGGCAAACGTCGTCATGTGCGAAGGGAGGACTTCGGGAATACCGCCGACCTGTGTGCACACAACGTATAGACCGCAGCTAGCCGCTTCGACAATGACGGTTCCGAATGCCTCGGTGAGGGATGGGTGCAGGTAGATGTGGCCGCGGATCATGACGTCGCGAACGTCTTCGTGGCGCACGGGGCCGAGCATTTCCACACGGTCTTGGAGAACGTTTTGCTCAATCATTTGCTCGAGATCAATGGCTTTGGGGCCCGAGCCTGCGATGATGAAACGGGTGTTGGGGTGGGTTTCTAGAATGCGCGGGATAGCGGCGATGAGCAGATCGGTTCCCTTGTTGTAGAACAGGCGCGAGATGACGACGATGGTAATCATGTCGTTGGGCCCGAGGCGCTGCGGAGACGGATCCGGAGCGAAGCTTGCACTCGGGGACGATGGGTAATCGCGCGGACGGAAGTTCTCGGCGACGACGGCGTTGGGAATAACCGAGACCATTAGGGGGTCGAGTGAGGCGCGGAGAACCGTGTTCTCTTTGCTGATCAACCAAAAAAAAAAACATATTAGCGGTTGTATAAGAGCAGAGTTGCCCAGGCGCCGCGCTCTTACCATGTGTGGCTCACACATATACTGTGATCTACGTCACTGAGAATGAATTTGAGCAGCTTGTTTGTGAGAATGCTGGCGGCATCGGCAAATCCAAAGAGCGAGTGGTCGGTGAATACCGTCCTCAGCCCCATTGTTCGCGCGTGCAGAATCCCTTCATGACAAAGACAGCTGAGGCTGCCATGGCCATGGACGATCTCGATACGTTCTCGGATAAAGATGTATCGGAGGATGGGGAAGAAGGAGAAGACGGTAGGGAATGTGGCCTGTCGGTAGATGACGAGGAAGGGCACATGGTACACTTTGAGTCCGTTGGTGAGATAGCGCACGCCCTTTCTGTCATCATGCGAGTGCGTGATAATAATGACCTTGTGGCCTCGGTCGATAAGCTTGCTCGAGAGCTGATAAATATGCGATTCGATACCGCCTGGTTGTGGAAAGAAGAAGTCGCTGACCATAGCGATGTTGTACCGCCGGCGGGTCATACTGGCGGCGACCGGAGGTGGCAGAGCAACGGACTATGAGATTGCGCTTTGTTCCGACATGGTCTCGTAGTATTTTGTCAATGGCAAAACTTTCAATGATGGTTGACAGCTCGCTTGGCAGATGGAGCAAGCATCGTGTGTTTCTGAGGGGATTCAAAGTGCTCTGCTGCGCTTGGCTTTAGTCGTCCCGAGCTAGGCCCATAACATCTGGTAGCGCAGCTGCAGCCAGCCAGCCACGATTATGATGCAGGTGGTGGGGTGGCAGAAAAGGCATTGATGGAATGATAAGCCTGGCGGTGGGAGGCGGCAAGATCCTGATAAGCGTGCGACCGCCTAAATTTTTGGGCCGTGGAGGATAGGATGGAGGGAGGATGGACTCGGCTCCAACGAGAGACGACACGACCAGACTGGATTAGGCGTTCCATCGCCTGCTGCAACCTATCCATTTGCTGCCACGCTCAGTCAGTCGACATAAAGGGGCAATTGATCTGCCGGCATGTATGCGAGGTACGTGCCTCCGTCACGGGGCGCGAAGGCCTCGGCAGCCGCCCAGTCATCCGGTGGATCGGCGCCGGCGGCTGTGGTCGCGGCTTTCCCAGATTCGAAGCCGTCTCAGTCTGCCATCTCCGTGGATGCAGTGAAGCCGAAACTGGTCGAGGAATTCAGCTACACTCGCTATGTTCCAGCTGCCAAATCAAAAGCAAAAACAGTCCCCGAAGCTGCATCTGGACCAAAACCGATCCAATTTTTTGACGATGAACCTCCATTGGGTACACCAAAGCGGAAACGGGATTCCGCAAACGAGCCACAGTCGAGTTCCAAGAAGCTGAAACAGGGAAATTCGCGAGCTACAGAGGCCATTGGTGTGACTGGTGGCTCTGTGCCAGCGTTAAATGAGCCCTCGGGCGAGAAGAAGAAGAAAAACAGGAGGAAGCGCAAACAACGAACACGGGCGACGGCTGGCGATTCTGACGACGACTCCGACGACGATTCGGATGATTCTCAAGTGCCGGCTCAAACGCCTTCCAAACCGCCAAGGGCAAGTGAGAAGGAAAATACGAAGTCAACGGTTCAGAAGGAAGATGTAGCCATGGACGACCAAGATACCCCTGTCATTGACGACAACAACGAATACCTGAATGGCGATGTTCAAATGAAAGAAGCGAAAACAGGAGACTCACAGCTAGAGCCTGATATACCAGCCAAAGATAAGAAGCTTAAACGGGAAAAGAAGAAGAGGGTAGTTAAGGAACCTGCTCCAGATCGGCAGGCGGTGGCAAAGGAGGAGGAGGAGGAGGACAAAGAGGTCGACGAGAAGGTATTGGCACGACACAAGGCCGTCCTCGAGCGAAAGAAAAAGTCGATCAAGTTGGCCAATGAGGTTGCCCAAGACCAGGCCAGTGCTTCTGACGAAGAATCGGCCACGACATACGCTTTGGAGCCATTGCCCCAACCTGTTATAAAACCAGACGACGAATCGAAACCCGCATACGAGACATTACCTCCATGGCTCTCAGCACCCATACGAGTGGCCCAGGATACTCGCAAGTCATTTACGGAACTAGGAATTTCCCAGCGCCCTTCACGCATATTGGCTGAAAAGGGCTTTTCAGAAGCCTTCGCTGTCCAAACCGCCGCAGTGCCGCTTCTGCTGCCCACGAGCAAACAACGCGCGGGCGATATACTGGTCTCCGCGGCCACGGGGTCCGGGAAAACGCTCGCATACGCTCTACCCATCGTTCGCGACATCAGTCAAGGCGTAGTAACAAGATTAAGAGCGCTAGTCGTGCTCCCCACTCGAGAGCTGGTCAAGCAGGCGCAGGATGTGTTCGAGATTTGCGCCAAGGCATACGAAGGCGAGGACCGGAAACGAGTTCGCGTCGGTGTGGCCATCGGCAGTCAGTCCATCAAATCAGAACAAGAGGTACTTATTGAAAGCGACTCGCGCTACGACCCCGAGGCGTATCAAGCAATACAAGAAGAGCACAAACAACGACGATCCAACGGACCGACGTCAGCCGACGTAGACGATCATATTGGCTTTCATCAGTCTGCCGTTAATGATCCCCGTCTCGGCGCCTGGGAAGGCGAAGTGGTAGATTTCACGTCCAAGGCAGACATCCTCATCTGCACCCCGGGTCGCCTCGTAGAGCACATTGAGCAAACGCCCGGATTCAATCTCGACTACGTTCGCTGGCTGGTTGTGGACGAAGCAGACAAGCTTCTGGCCCAAAGCTTCCAGGGATGGCTGGACCTGGTGCTGGACAAGTTCCAGACCAAGAAGTTCAGCGCCCGCGACTTTCCCGACATGGCGCACTCTGGCGTTCGAAAGGTGATTCTCAGCGCGACTCTGACCAGGGACCTGAGTCTATTGAACCAGTTGGCTCTGCAACGGCCGCAACTAATAGTTCTAGAAAACGACGCAAGCGTTCAGGTTGCTGAGCATACACTGCCCATGACGTTGCAGGAACATGCAGTGCGGGTACACGAGGCGAACCTCAAGCCGCTCTACTTGCTTGATCTGCTGCGAGGTGGCCACATGAAGACTGGCGCAGTAAACGAAGCAGATTCTCCCGAACAGTTGTCGAAGAAAGACAACGATGGCCAATTCGATAGCAGTTCGGAGGATTTATCATCGGAAGAATCGGATACGAGCTCTGATGACTCCTCCGATACGAGCTCCGACTCTGACGATTCTTCAGACGATGACAGCTCGGCCAAGACACATACAACGACTCCAAAGACACAGTTACCAATCTCCTTGATCTTTACCAAGTCCAACGAATCTGCACTGCGGTTGTCTCGTCTGCTCATATTGCTGGATGCCTCACTCGACGACCAAATCAAGACGCTGACCTCCACAACCGCCACGCACATTCGTCGAAAGATTCTTCGGGCATTCACAACACCTGCATCACCCGTTCGCCTCATCATTGCATCGGACCTGGTCGCCCGCGGTATCGATATTCCGAAACTCGAAAACGTAATCAACTACGACTTGCCCGCCAGCGCAGCAGGTTACGTGCACCGCGTTGGCCGAACCGCTCGTGCGGGACGGCAAGGCTCGGCATGGACATTGATCAGTGACGACGAGAGCGGATGGTTCTGGGGCAAGATTGCCAAGAACCCTGGCGTCAAGAGGGCTCAAAAGGTGCAGCGAACGAGGATAGAGGAGATGAGCGAGGAAAGGATCAAGGAGTATGAGGGTGCATTGTCTAAGCTTGGAAAGGAGGCACTTGAGCTGAAGAGGAATAAATGAGGGTCTTCACATTTACAAGGGAAAAGCAAGATTTCAAAGGGGGGTGGGGGGTTGAATTCAAGGAGAGATTTTTGCTGCGGGCCATATTCATCATATACATCATTTACATCATGTATTACTATTTCTTCTCTCTGTAGTGGTGGCTGTACAGCAAGGTCGCAGGAAGAGACAATTTTTCACCACATCATTTTCTTTCTGTTCCCTTTTCTTTGTCCGTTTTCTTCATCTTGGTTACTGGCGGGGAGAGCTAGACCGTGGAGGGACCTCTGGCAATGACACGGCCGCATCGTGCGGCATAGCACCGCCGTCTCGGTCCGACGACGACCCTTCCGATTCCTCCTGCACGGTGTAGAGACGACTGGAGGTCTCATCGTCGGTGTCGACGGGTTTCCAGTCTTCGGTCCGGAGGGCGGTCCACCAGGCGGTGCGCTCGCGCATGATCAGGAGGCCGGTTATCTTTGAACGAGTGTGGTCAGAATGCGCGAGGGTGGAAAGGGGGGTAACCACGCAAGGAGACCACCAAGGGAGACGAAGACAAAAAGAGGGACTCAAGGAAGGGGTGCTCGAATAGAGAAAAAAAAATAAAAGAAAATATATAAAGAATATAAAAAAAAGTTATATGAGGCTAAGAGACGGGGCAATGCGCGCCGGGGGAGGAGTCTCACCTGCATCAGCGCAATGACTACCACGACGCCGAAATCAATGCCAGAGAAATACTGCGACGCCTTCTTCCACGGCTGTCTACACGAGCCGGTCCGCCCATGCAGCTCGGCACATGTCCCGCCCGGTGCGGACAAGAACGGATAGGCCCGGTCGTTGACGGATTTAAAGCCGCAGCAATCGTAGGTGTTCTGGATATTCAACACGTGAGTCGCATCTTTGGCGCGGTACAGCTCGTCCCACTCGGACTCGACGAGGGAATCCAACACGGCGGAAGGAACGACAGCCTCGAGGAGCAGGGTGGCGAGAATGACGGTCGCAACGGCCTGGAAGCCCTGGAGGAGGACAGGGGCGAGGCGGCTGGCGAGATTGCCCGTGGGGTACGAGTGCGAGGAGCGGAGGAGGTTGGGGTAGACGTAGGCGTTGAGAAGGGCGAGGACGGGGAGGACGATGGTGAGGATGGTGAGGATAGATGATATTGGGAGCGCTAGGTGATTTGCGTGGAAATGGACGACACTGTGGGAAGGGTGCTTATTAGTTGATTCGTATACGTCGATACACACATTCAATACGTGGACAGATGTCATTCATTATTTTCAAGAATGATGAGAGGAGAAGGAAAGAAGGGGCACAGCACTCGGCCAATATCGAAAAGGGAATAGGAAGCAAGAGAGGCAATGAACCGGACGTACGTTGCGATGGCGAAAAGGAGACTGCATGCCTAATTTGAAGCGAGTGTTAGAATGAGTTCCCCCGTGTCGCCATCACGAACTCGCCATGATTCATACAATGAAAGAACGAAAAAGGGGAGGATTTAAAAAGAAGAAGAAGAAGAAAAGAACAGGACAGGACAGGACAAGGACAAGGACAAGGACAAGGACAGCACAGGACAGCACAGGACAAGGACAAGGACAAGGACAGCACAGCACAGCACAGCACAAGGACAAGGACACTTACAGCCATGTACACCATCCTCGGATTCAGCATCTTGTTCAAATCGAGAGAAACCGCCGTCAATCCCAAACAATGTATATTCTCTGTATCGACAATCACGGGCAAGAACCGTCGGCCTTACAACGACGACCACGAAGAAGAAAAGAAAAGCGGTTGGGACCAGAGAAATAGGCTTGAAGTGAAGGCAGCATTTACAATGTGCCAACTTTTCGTCAAAAAGGGGTTTTGGGGGGAAAGGGAGGCTGGAAGTGATCAACGTGACGTTTTTGTCCGTGGGACAAACCAACCATCGACTGTCAGCCAGCAAGAATCCCGAGGACAGTTTTCTGCTACGGCGTCGTCGACCAATGTAATCTTTGAGTTACGCGCTGCATTTCACCGGGTTTGGGGGTGGGGGGTGGGGGGTTGATTTATTTTTTATTTTCTCATGCGTAATTTTTTTTTCGATTTCAACCTCGCCTCCCCCTCTTTTGCCTTGGCTCGGCGACGAGGCCCAACATGGTGGTGGTGGTTGTATGCCGGCCCTATCATGAGCTTGATTGTTCCGCCACACCCTCGGCATAGGGCCGTCTGATTCGTCGCTGCCAGAGTCTGCCGTCGTGATTCGTCTTGGGGATGGAATTGCTGTGATGCTGTTGCTACGGGGGCGTGGGAGGTTGGGGATGAGCGGCAGAGCAGTCTAGGGTATGTCGAATCTCGTGGTATGAAAAAAGGAGGGGAGGATAAAAAAGAAGAAGAAAACACAAATGGCATCAAAAGAAGAAGGACAAGAAAATCGAAAATCAAGAGGGCTGTTTTTCTGGTCAGGTCGAAAATCCAAAAGAAATGATTCGTTCCCTCGCTTCTCCCATTCACCGAACTACAACACGACTGATGTACGAAAAAGAGAAATCAGCAGGCAGTATATACATCCACGCATGAGAGACGCCAAGCAAAAAAAAAAAATGAGTAGCAATTGCACGTTTCGATCGTGCGACCTCCGGGTTATGAGCCCGGCTGGAAGGATATTAGTCTGCGGACTTGATATTTCGAAAGGAAAAGATAGAACGGGGGGTACGAACCGCGCTTCCACTGCGCCAAATTGCTTGGAATCCTCAGATCTGGGGTCGATGGCGGCTGCGGAAGCAAATGTGGTATATGATGGCATGAGGTTTTTTTTTTTCCTCGTGGAACTGCCGAATGGGAGGATGTGGGCGGGCGGGTGGGTGGAGTTGTTCGCGTGGGTTGCTGGCGGATGACAATGGAAACGGGGGTGGAACGAGGCACGGGCGACCCACTTTATAGTACCCGCGTGCAGACGTGGGTGGGTCCAGTCCAGCAGGGCCCGCGGATGCTTCGTTGTAAGTGGTTCACTACATGATGGATGTAGCCCGTTTGGGAATAGCTCCAGTCCCGATCCGCCCAAGAATCCGTCTTCACGAAATAAATAACCAAGAATATTTTATTTAAAATAACAGTGCAATAAAAACACCCTTTCAATGTCTTTATCGCAAGTATACAAGCATCACCACTCGCTGCGACGTGATTTATCTTGCGTTTCTATAGTACAAATGATTTTCTCTAGTCCTCTTTGTCTTGTCTTTTTTTCTTTTTTCTCTTTCCCTCATCATTACTCCAAAAGTCATAGCGTACCGGTCATGCACGACTCCCATCCCTCTCTTCCCATCATGATAAATAAAAGTCATTCGTCGTTCTGTCTTTTCTTCTTACTCTGGCTACGCGTAGACCTTGGAAACACCAAGGAAGTCTACGGGCATATATATATATATCCCTCATTCTCAATACCCCCCGGGCGTGGAATGCTGAACGCTACCCCAACTCCCATGATTCCCCCCACAGCTCATTCAGATTCAGACCGAGAAGCTCCAGGCTCGGGTCCATGCTGAACGGCTGAGCCTGATCTCCTGCGCCGAGCATCCATGCCGTGGCTGGCGTGGACGTCTGATCAACCGGCAGTGAGGGTGGGAAGATGAATGGTGTCGCGGCCTGGGAAGGAACCAAGTGTTAATACGTATTATGAAAAATGAAAAGGAGAAGAAGAAAAGAAGAAAAGAAGAAGAAAAGGAGGAAAAAAAGGTAAAAAAAGGAAAAAGAAAAAGTAGTGAAATAAAACAGGTAGCGAGATTTATGTACCTTGAACCGATCTGGCATATCCAGCGTAGACAGCGTCGTCGCGCCGCCGACGGCCTCGTGATTGGGCAAGTGGTCATTAACATTAGATTCATTATCATTATCATTGTCGTGTTCGTGAGCATCATGACCAGCAGCGTCCGGCGACGACGGGTCCTGATTGGCAAGCAGCCTGTAGTGAAGATTGACGAAGCGCTCGGCCGACGTCGACTTGGCCGCCTCGATCGTCTTGGTGCCGAGATGGGCCTCGAGGAGGCCCAGGGCGGCACACATGATGGAGTAGCCCCACGGCTCGTTGTTGCCGCACCGCAGCAGGCGATCCTCCTTCATGGCGATGCACTTGTCCATGAGCCTGAGCGTGTGGTGCGAGTTGATCATGATCATGTTGGTCGAGCCGCGGGGCTGCAGCATCGTCACGCTGCAGAGGTTGATGGCCGTCGTGAGGGCGTCCTCGCGCAGGAAGTTGAGCGAGCGGACGCCTTGCTCGTGGAGCTTGTCGTGGAGGAGGACGATGTCGCGCGCGGCGTTGTAGTAGATGATCTCCGAGTACTGGTACTTGGAGTTTTGCTTGCGCAGCTTCAGGTACGGCTGGTGGAGGGGGATGATGTACTGCCGCAGCTGCACGTGGAGCAGCGTGTAGGCGATGAGGGGGTTCTTGTTCTTGTTGTTGTTGTTCTTATTCTTCTTGTTGTTATTGTTGTTGTTCTTATTCTTGTTCTTGTCCTCCTCCTCCTCCTCCTCCTCGCCCTCGCCCGCGTTGCCGCCGTCAACGTTCACATCCCAGGACGGCAGGGCGTCAATCTCATGCGTCAGTTCGTTCGTGTACCGGATAACCTGGTCGTAGTCGATGGCGGACGAGGGTCCCGTCAGGAGCCGGCTGAGTTCCAGCCTCAGGGGCAGGCTCTGCCGCGTCAGGTTCTGGAAGGAACAAAAGGTGTAGTCCCCGGCTGGCTTGGACGGCGGCAGGCTGGTCGTGTCCTGGTCAAAGTCCTCGTCGTCCAGGTTCCTCGGCGGGTTGGTGTCGTAGTGCAGCTGGCTGAGAAGCGTGGGCAGCCCGTGGTCGAACGAGGCCTGCATGTCGAACTCCTGCACCGTGGTCCAGATTCGCCGGCGCATCTCCTGGTTGTAGATGGTGATCTTGCCGCCGCCCATGTGGCTGGGCTCGCGGTGGAGGCCGACCGAGACGCCGTCCTGTATGAGCGCGCCCGAGCTGGTCCAGAACCTCTTCTTCTTGATGGTGTTGACGCGCTTGCCGAGGTAGAGCAGGCACGCGATCTGGAAATGGATGAGCTTGCGATGCTTCTGGCTCTGCCTCGACAGCCAGCCGTCGCACGCGTTGATCCATCTCTCGGCCCAGTGCCGGGCGTTGGACATGACGCCGATGAACTTGAGGCTGCTGGGCGTGTGGACGCAGCTGGCCACGGCCATCATGGCCAGGACGAGCGCGGTGAAGGCGGCGCCGCGGTGCCTGCTGCTGTCGGACTGCTGCCAGAAGTCGGCGTACGCCTTGCGGAACGTCGGGATGTGCACGATGCGGTGGATCTGCTCGAACTGGTCCAGATAGACGGAGACGAGAGCATCGGCCTCGTCCCGCGACGCCGGCAAGAGGGCCTCCAGCTCGGCATCCCGCTTCTCCAGGAGACTGTCCCGGTCGACGGCACGACGCTTGCGGTCCTTGCGATCATGCAGCATGACGGGCCGCAGCCACTCGTCCGCCGTCTCCCTCATAAACGGACACAACCCCGTCAGCTCAACAAAGGCCATGCTCGCGTTGTGCGGGCCAAAGTACCGGGTGCGGAAGCCTTTGCCGCGGAAGAAGCGCAGCTCGCCCTTCTCGCCCGCCGCCACCGTCGTGGCATCGAGACACTCCTCGACGTCCGGACGCGGCAGCTGGCCCTGCCCGTCACTCTCCGTCAGGTTCTCGTCCCTCCTCGTGACTGGCGAGTCGGTGGCGGCGACGGTGCTGCCGTCCAAGGAGGCCCCGCCACCTGGCCGCGTGAGCAGAGTCTTGAGTTGGGCGATTTCCAGCTCCAGTCGTCGGATCCTCTCATGGTCTTCCCGGGACGAGAAGCCAGAGGGACCATCGCCGCCGCCGCCGCCGCCGCCGCCGCCGATGCCGAACCTGCGCACATCCAGGTGTGAAAAGGGCGGCGGCACGCCCGACGATGCCTTCACGACCTCGCCGTTGCGGGCCTCGTAGCTGCACCGGTCCGGGGTGCCACTTTTGATGCACCGCTCGCAAGGGAAGCCTCTGTCGCATGAGAGCTTGCGCCGCCGACATTCGAGACAGCTGAGGCGCACGCGCTGTCTCTTGCGCGCCGGTGGCTGGTCGCCGTCGCCGTCGCCTGTCTGGGAGCGGGAGCGGGAGCGAGACCCCGCATGCTGCGACTCTGGGCTTGAGCTTCTCTCAGTCATGGTGATTTCTATTTGTTGTTCTTGACTCATCACCCCTCCTTGTTGTGCGCGTGCGCGTGCGTGCGTGGGAGTGCAGATCAGAGTGCTGCCATCCGGTCTTCGATGGTACGCCGGAGTCACAACCATTTGCAAGCCAAGCGTCCAGTCGACGGATGGTCGCTACCTCACGGGTTAGCGATGTACGGCTTGTTACGCAGGATGAGGATGAGCTTTCAAAAAAGGGAAAAAAGGTTCAACCGTTACTTATCAATCTGATCTGATAAGACCAATTGTCTCATTGGCCAGGTTAGGCTAAACGCCGAGCGGAAATACGAGGCAGAGTCCCCCCGTTTTGCTACGCCGAGCCAGTGCTGACTCAGCGCATCGGAATGCGTCCGTCTCGGACGTCCGAGCACGGGCAAGTTTTGATCATGAAAAACTGCATGTCTCTTCAACTATTTATGTTTTCACTGCTTGCTTTATTATTATATTATTTTTAACATTATTTCTGATTTCCCATAATTATAGCCCTATACGTTTTTCTTTCTATTCAAAGTACAAGTATCCTACGAACAAGAATAACCGATTAAATACATATTAATAAAGAAATAAATAGAAAAAAGAAAAAGTAAAGAAAAAAAAAAGAAACAGCCAAGCAACACATTTGCCCGGTTCATCGGAATAAACCCGACTCGCTCTGAGCGGCTTGGCCGCACTAACAAGTCTGGTTGGTCCCTCACCGCAGCTTCGCTCGTGCTAGCTGCAGCAGAACGTTGGAAAAATCGCCAGATGAGACCTGATGCTCACCTATCCCCCCCCCCCTTTTCATTCCCATTCATGTATTCTCATCCACCACCCTCCGCTTCTGAATCAACCCATTCCTCCCATCACGGCCAATCATGCTCTTCATACGATCTCATCCGAACCTCTCCGTGCCGCAACAGCGCGCTCGCTCGCGCGTTTACGCTCCGCAACCCCCTTCTGCGCGCCCGCGGCTGGAAATCCGCCCTCAATTGACAGGAAATGGCTCGAAGCAATAAATAGTATACTGCGCACCGTTCGGTCCGCGGTCGCGGTTGAGAATAGCGGTACAAGGATCACCTCCCGCTCTGCACTGGTATGATGGGAAAATGGAAAGCATTCGCAAATTCGCGTCAGCTCAATCAAGTCCAGCGGTATGTAGTGATGACGTCCCCAGGTTGAACAGAGGGGATGCAACTCCACTTACCCAACTATCAAAGCCGGCTCTCTTGCTGACGCAGGAAAACCGAACCAATGAAGTTCTCGTCACAAAATGGCCAGTTTTCATATTCCTGTACCTAAAATACGGTCTTTGAATGTCGCACGTCCCGTCTTCCCCGCTACATATCTATTTAGCAAGTAAAAGCAGGTTTTGATTAGTAAGTCTTGCTATCATCATGTGAAGAGAATCAGTAGATATGTGTAGAAAGAGAGAAGACTGGTTAACAGGCAGAAAAAACTCTCTCTGTTTTTTTTTTAGAATAGAAGAGGGGGGTCTTTTGTTTCTTCCCTTGTCCATTTCCAATAAAACAACTTACCCCCATCAAGTATTCTGGATCCTGCCACCCAGCAAGTTCTGGCCGATCCTCATACCAACCACCTTGACCTTCCGAGACGAAAAGGGCCCTCGTCTTACTAGGACGTTTAGGTCCTCTTCCTACTCCTCTTCTATATTGTCGACCATATGCGGATGTGAACACCATGGCGATACATAAGAGGTATTTGATTAGCATTGTTGCAGTTTCTGTAGATGCCGTTCTTGTTTTGCTCTGGTTTCGTGAAAACGGGATTAGTGCTATTCCCGTTCTTTTTTTTTGTGGTTTTTGTTTTTGTTATTCTCCCACAGCCGTTTTTGTTAGAGAAAGACTTAAAGGGAGAGATAACACGGCACAGCAGAAATCAAATAGATTCAAGGAAAAGGAAAAGGAAAGGCAAGCAGCGAGGGAAAAAAGGGCAGGTCGAAAGGAGGAAATGTGTTAGCTACCTAGCTTACTTTAAAAAATAAACCAGAACGATAAGAACATGAATGCTTAGCAGTTTCAAACGGCATAGACTTACAAAAAAAAAAAAAAAAAAAAAGCACTGAATACCCCCCACCCCGTCCTCTCGATTTTCGCCATCCTCACCAACTAAAATAGAATATCGCGCACTGCTCAGGGCCGCCGCCGCCACCTGCGCTATGCTCCATGACTGCGAGAGGATCCAAGCGCCTGCGGTGCTGCAGGCACGAATTGAACGTGGAGATGATGGGACTACTCAATAGAGTCCCAAGCGGCATTGTCCTGTTGCCATGTCGTCAAGTGACGCGGCGTCAAAAAGAACTCGAGGCCGTCTTGGTGGTCAAGGGAAGGACGTGAAAATGATTCGCGTCGCATAGGAGGGTTGAGATAGGATTGAGCTGGAATCATGATTGTGTGGACGGCTGTATGTTTATTTACGTATGTATGTACTGGGCCAATTTCACTTGCAATCCGCTTGGCGAATAGTCTTTGAAAAAAAAAGAAGAAGAAAAGAAAGATCAACATATTGCTTGCTCCGTTCCAGCCTTAACTGCGGTTCGTAGACGCTTGCTGTTGGTGTTCCGACTCTGCCGATACAGCCGACAACGCTTCTGCAGGAGGCAAGGAACATGTGTATGGATATACATGCACATGTAACTGGCACGAACAACGTCGAATGGCGCAGAGGGGCGCATTGCGTGCGCAGCGCTTGCCCGTTCACCAGCGTCTGCCTGGCATGAGGTTGGCATGAGGCTGGCCTGGATGGAACGAAACTCGAAACTCGTGCAGAAGTCGAGCCGCGCGGCCACGAACCAACGAACATGGACATTGCGTTGATGCACCATGTCTGGCCGGCCGGCTGCTTTCAGCTGACCCTGCCTGCATGTGGAGTCGTGGACAGCTGTCTGGACTGACATGGGCATGGGCATGGGCATGGGTATCGGCATCGGCACCTCCACACGCAACTGCACTGCATGTGAGGAAAATCATCGTCGTCACCTTCAACCTCAACTCTCCAGAGACCCTCGCATTCCCAAGACATTGCGCCAATCCCCCACCCGCATCCACGAGCAACGTCCGGCCACTCTCTCGGCACCCGAAGATCCTCCCATTTTTTTTTCCACTGAAGAGAAAAAAAAAAGAAGAAAGAAAGAAAGACTCACCTCTACCACTACCACGTCCACGTCCACGTCCACCCAATTCCCTCGCCCCTCATGGCCGCCAAACCTGGAGACGACGAGGCCGTCCGAGACCGCATCATCACGCACATGAACCACCTACACACCCGCGAACTCACCCACTACCTCCGCCACTACCGCGGCCTCACCAAGCGCCAGTCCGCCGACCCATCCCTCCGCGACGTGACCCTGCAGGGCATGCGAATCCGCGCAGCAGGCGCCGACCACATCGTCGAATTCAACCCCCCACTCTCCTCCTGGAACGACGTCCGCCCGCGCGTCGTCGAAATGGATGCCATCGCCCGCCACAGCCTCGGCATCAGCGACATCTACATGGACAAGTACCAGCTTCCCGGCCCGGCCGATCTGGCCGTCATGCTCAGCGTCGGCTTCTACTTCCTCTCCGTCGCGGGCCTGCCGTGGATCACCCCCGGCTCGGCCCCCTGGCACTTGCTAGCTGCCTACTTCCCGGGCGGGCCTGAGACGTTTCGCTGGCTGGTCCGGGCGCTTATCCTCCCCGTCGTCGCCATCCATACTCTTGAGCCCTTGTATCTGGACGTGTCGAGACTGCAGAAGCATGGCGTAGATAGGTGGTCGGCACAATGGTGGATGTGGATCGTGAGTTGCGTCTTCGAGGGTCTGATGGCTTTCAAGAGGTTTGATAGAGTGATTGCCAGGAAGAAGGCTGAAAAGGAGGCCAAGAAGCATTGAATGTGGCTCTCTATGAGCAGGCGGTGGGTCTTCATTGGAGACATGATATATATTTACAGTGGGATGCTGTATGTATATATATGCGTCTGTATGTGTGTCTTTACAATTACATGTCAGATAAAACAACCTGTAGATAGCTTATCATATCCCAGTCGCTTCGTCGTCCCCATTCAATATGTCCTACATACACTAAACAAAGACGGAAAAAAAAATCACAAAATCCCCGGGGTTCTGAGTTGGACTAGTGAGCCTATCTCGACTTGGCTATTGCATTTCTTACTCTCCTGTCTGATAACAACATACATACATATATATCTGCACTACCACCGAATCCTTCAGCTACAAGATTAATGCTAAAGCTTTTCCTGATTACAACCTGCTGCTTTCCTGCCAGCAACGCAATTACGACATATATCGCACGTCTAATCCGCCCCTTATCTCCTGTCATGCGTCCTGGTATCCGTCGTAATCATCGTAATTACCCTGCATCGCCTGCGTGCTTACCCAGTCCAAACTCGCGAGGCCTCTTAGAAACCGATTTTCCAGATCCTCGGCGTCCTTGTGCCAGTCGCATGCATAATCACATTCCGGTTCCGACGTTTCGCCAAAATACTTACAGATCTGGGCATGTCGGCATGATTTAGTATTTTCGCAATACATTGCCAAGGCCTCCAAGCTGTGTAATCTCGCCGCTCCATTAGGATTCCCTCTACAATCACACCGCACCATTCGCATGACCCTCTCCAAGTCTTCACGGCTGTAGTAGAGAAAGCAATAGCTTGCGTTGCCATCGCGGCCTGCACGGCCAGCTTCTTGATAATATCCCTCAAAGGACTTAGGAATCCGCCAATGAACAACAAATCGAACATTGTCCTTGTCGATGCCCATGCCAAACGCGGTTGTTGCCACGATTATATCGTATCCTGGTTCGTTGTTGATCCATCGACTCAAGGTATCCTCCTTCACTTCTTTAGATAGTTTTGCGTGGAACGGACGAGCGCCAACACCAGCATCCCGCAAGGCCGCTGATAAAGACTCGCACTCGTCTCGTGAAATGGTGTATATAATTCCTGGTACGTTCTCTACTCTTTCACCCTTCTCTTGCAAAAATTGGTTCCGAATTGCTGCTCGTCGTCGATCGTAGACAGCTCGTAACCATTTGAGAAAATCTGCAAGTCGATTATCGTCTTCATCTTTGGTATAACGTATCTCCATGTGGAGATTGTGACGCTGAGGACTCATCAGAAATAGTTTGACCTTGTCTGGCGTCTCATCCAGCTTTAATGTATGAAGCACATCCTGCCTGACCTGCAGATTTGCTGTCGCCGTCAGGCACATTATAGGCACATCCGGAAACGTCTCACGGAACCACGAGAGTCGTTTGAAGTCTTTGCGGAAATCATGACCCCACTCTGAGATGCAATGTGCTTCATCAACGGCAATTCTGGCAAGTCCTTGTTGCTTGTGTACCAACTGGAGGCGTTCCCGAAATTTGGTCCCAGAACACAACTCTGGAGTGACGTATAGAAGACGAGTCTTGGGTTGACCCGTTTCCAAGTCTCGTTGGATCCGGTCCCTTTCGGAAAATGGGGTATTGCTATTCAGTGAGCTGGCATCAATGCCGGCTGATCTTAGAGCTTCTACCTGGTTTAGCTATTTTCCATGTTGAGCACACGTGATCTGAGATATACACCGGAGAGGTAAAGATGGGCTGACTGACCATGAGACTGAGGAGCGGAGAGACGACCAGAGTTACTTTGACGGGGCATGATTAGCGACCGCGGTTGACTCACTCATGCTTGGTCTGGCGATAACTCACTGCCTTGACTGATGACAGCTGGAAGCTGGAAGCACAGACTCTTACCAAAAGAGGTTGCGGCTTGAACGTAGACGTCGAAGCCATCTAGAGCGGCCTCGATGATCTCCCGTTGATGTGGCCTTGGGTGCCCGCCATGTTGGTGTTAATGAGAGCGTCAATTTGAGGTGCAAATTTGTTACACAGCGCAACCTGGACATCTCGGACTGTTCAGCCTTTGTGGCCTCACGTACCTGAACTCATCTTTATTGAAATGCCGTCGAAGAGTGAAGCCGATATCTGTACATGAGCCGGTACGTTGAAAGACCGGCATGGCGCAAGGGCGGAAGGAACCGACGTCGGCCCCTATTTACACATGGCAAGTACAATGCAAGTAGAGTCTGGTGAAAAGGATGTGAAGAATGACTCAGCCCAAGCACATGCGTCGGTAGATGTCGAGATTCAGGGCCAAAGTATCAAGGCGAGTATCAACATGTCTAAAACGACGTAATTGACATGATTGGGCATGGAGTAGTAGAGGAAAGCACCTTGTCCTGCGAGCAATGAGCACTGGTCAATGTGGAGAGGCAGGCGCGATCCGCATACCCATACCTGCCAAGGACTTGGTAGACGCTTCCCGGCTAGTACCCCGTATTGGGTTAAGGACGTACAACCAGCCTATCAGGACGGCGCTGAGGTTTGTAGCAGTCATACACACACTTACACTTGCATTTGAATACATGTCATATACATATAATAGCTTTCTTGCATTTCAATCAGAAATATATGAATCATATGGCCTTTGTGCTGCTCATTTGCAGTACGAAGCTCAGACAACGTGAGCCTTTGCTGGAAAGCGGGCGGCAGGCAGCTCTCGGCCCGGAAAGAGTCTGGCTCCTTTCCACAAACGCCGCCACGCTGCACACGAAACAATTGTTCGAGAGTCTGGTGACGCGTGATCCTGACAAAGACCAATGCCCAATGTTCAGCGCCGCCCAAGGCCCAAGGTGCTTAAACAAGTCTGGTACGCCGCGCACCGTTGGCCAATGACTTGGCGGCTCCCCCCCTCTCTCTTTCCCTCGGAGACTGCGAGACTGCCTCCATCTCGATTGTGTAGATTGTAGTGCAGAGTCGGAGTGGGTAAGAGGGTCGGTACTTCCAAGTACTTCCCTCGCGTGCCGACCAAGGAGAATTGGTCCAAGCCACCAGCCAGCCTCCCCCCAGATTCAATTCATCCACCGGCGCCCGAACTGATCTTCGCGTCTGACACATCAGTAGCTGTCCTTTTACCGTCGGCCGCCTTCAACATCATGAGACTGTTTACAGAGCATCTCACCCTCACCCGGAGTCTTGTCTCAGTCTCTATCGGCTTGAAGCAGTAGTCAAAGCCTCGAAGCCCAGCTCGGCCTGGTCCAAGGCACCCAGAGGGCAAGCGAGAGCGGTCTCGAGTGCATTGAAACAGTGAAATCCCGCGAACATCGAACGACTCACAATTCGGCCGTCCCATCGAACACGAAAGGCATCCAACGAGCACCATCATCCGATATCTTGCTGCCACAGCTATCTCGCCGCCCGTCGAGCCTCTCGCCGCCGCCGCCGCTGTCTATCACCATGGAAAGACCTGACAGGACGTCTGCGGGCATCACGACAGCCTCGTCCTCGTCTGTTTGTGGTCTACCAGATAATCCTTCCCAAGGCCGTCGTCCAGTCCCCAATTCCGCCGCAACATCCAACTGTCCGCCGCCGCCTCCGCCTCCGATTCCAAATCTTCGAAATGCCACCTCGAATACCAGCTTGTCGGCTTCCGGCTCGCTCACAAGCTCTCAGGTCATTGCTCTGGCTCGAGAGGCGATGCAGATGGCCCTCGAAAGCGAAGGTGCGGCTGCTGATGCTGGTGCAGTTGGACCTGGATTGAGATCGGGAATCACCGTCGATTTGAGCCGCAAGGGCATTCAAAAGCTACCAGAAGAAGTCGTGGCCATCGTCAAAGACCAACTCGAAAGGTACATCCTGCCATATGCCCTCCACAAGAGCATGATCGTCACAGTTTTTGGCTAATCAGAGTCGGCTTTGCCATTGCACCACAGGCTTGCACTGTCACACAATCTTTTATCAACTTTGCCCGCAAAATTCTCCGAGTGCACATCGCTGCGATATCTCAATATCAGAGGCAATCAGATAAAGGAGTTTCCTCCCGCGGTAAGGGACAGCCACAACGTGCGCCATCTTGACCGACATTTTACCTAACACTCGCACAGCTCTGCGATCTGACATCACTTGAAATTCTCGACCTCGGTCGAAATCAGATCAGGGTGTTACCGCTTACTTTATCGAAATTAACATCTCTCAAGGTTCTGTCTGTGCCCAAGAACCAGATTCGCGAACTGCCCTTGTGTCTTGCCGACATGGGCTCTCTCCAAGTACTCAAATTTGATGGCAACCCAATCAGCTTCCCGCCAAAAGACGCCATTCGACCACAGAGTGGCAGTCCGCCCAATGACGGCATCGTAAGAGAGACGGAAGTCACCGATGTCGCCATCACGTCCATGATCAAGAAATTTCTGCGTCATTATGCCATTACAGGACGAATGGAGGGTGACATCACGGGGGATGAGTCTAGTGAAGGCGGTGCCGAGCCGCAAAGGTTTCCACTCAAACGCGTGGCCAGCGGACGATTTCCCATCAAAGTGAATGGAGCCGACGTGCCTGACAAGCGGTCGCCCAGTGGAGGACCCCGACCCCCCCCGATCCCGATCAGATCGCACTACCGCGGCTTGTCGCAGCAGAACACAGCTATACGTCGCCCTGGCGTCATGCCTCTGACCATTGGCAACGTTAATGAGAGGCTCCGTAGCAATTCTGAGAGTTTATTGCGAGCTGACCGTGGTCCTGATGGCCGTAGTCGACGCATGGGGATTGTGTCGAGGAAGGCGTCTGAGCTTGGCACGCTGGATGAGACTCGTGTGAACAATCGATTCAGTCATTACCGCGGATTGAGTCATGGCTCTGCTATGCAGGGTACTGCTCCCGGCGCCAAGAGCCCGGCTATGCCAAACGAGCAGTTTTTCCAGCGTCCGGTCTATGTTCGCCGGCTATCAGTTCTTCCAGAGCGCCGACGAGAATCGAAAGTATTTGATCCAGTCGTTGAAGCAGCCAAGGGCATTCTGTATTCGGTTTTTCAGATTCATCCAATAATACAAATGCTGATGCCGTTGATAAACGATGGATCCGCCAAACGATCAAGCTTAGAGATTGTTTTCTACAATACCAATTCACACGTCGAAGAGCTAGAACAGGAAATTCAAAGGCATGACACAATGCTACTGGAAAGTGATGAATATTCTGTCCGGGAAAACGAAAACGTACATCGTGCATGTCAAACGCTCGTGAGCGCGTACGGTCACGTCTGCACACTCTTGGCCGACAAAATTGATGCTTTTGTCAATAACGGAGACGCCCGATACATTCGTACGCTCCTGATGTTGCTCTACAACAGCATCATGGAACTTCGTGTTACCTTGGCTTCCATGCCTGCTTCAAAAGTGCAGTCTCCGTCGTGGAATCGAAGCTTCCCCAACACGAACGAGACCATCAAACCCTACCAGCGAGAATCCTTTGCTACCCCGACTGCAGACAGATCAGGTATATTGCGAAAACGAAATGGGCCTTTCGTTCAAAACTCGGTCAACCTTCGCTTGGCAACCGACCTACCAGTCCACTATGCGAATGGGCAGTCCCTGACCGCCAGGGGACAGTCTCTGACGGCCAAGCTTGCCTCAGCGACTCCACGATCTGGCGAATCGTTCTCTTCATTGGGCAGCCAGGACATGGCATTGGACTACTCCGGAGAAGATGTCCAGTTTGAGAGAATCTTCATATCTTTACAGAAGTCTACGGATGCCGTTTTTCGCACTCTGCCCAGTTTCCACGTTCAGCTTCAGGGTTGTCTGCGATCGGCTATGCAGCAGCGTGCTCCGCTTGCCTGTGCGCAGGACTGGAAGAACTTGATTGCTGTGTGTGGACACGCAATTCAACAAACCGAAATCATGAGAGGCAGGTTAGCAACGATTAAACTCAAGGATCCTGCCGTACGGTCGCAGCCTGCGTTCTGGAAGCTTTGCCATAATTTTGTGCAGGCTTGGACCTCATTTGTTCATAGCATCAAAATTTCCATGAACAGAACAAGCATTCCAATTGACACTCCGATGCGCCTGAAGCCGGTGCAACAAAGCATGAAGGAGACGGGCATCGCCATGGTGCAATCTCCCTGGCACCACTTGCTGCCATCGTCTAGTCTCAACGGCAGCTTGGGCAACCATTACTCGTCACAGAGTGCATCCGCTTCCCAGATGCCTATCACTCCTCAGAGCGCTGCTCTTGGCCCGGCCCTACAAGCTACTGTATCAACGACACCTCACAGTGCCTCCTTTGCATCGGCTTTCCAGGGCAATGTCTTTGACCGCGCGGATGCCCTCATGGCTAATCCGGGTATATCCATGTCTCGATATGGAACATCAAGTAGAGGTCATTCCGGGTTCAACTCCTTGTCATCCATCTCCTCAATGTCATCTGATGGCAATTCCACTGCGTCATCGTCTTTCAGTCCCAATCCAGGGCTTGGTCTAGCACGCCTGAACGGCAGTCGAGGTGCGCTCTAGCGAACCCCACTGAACATTGATTTTTCAGCAGCAAGAAGCCGGATCTTCTGCTGCCCAATACTTCACAACATACTGCTGGGAAGTTTTTCAATTCATCTTTTCTTTCTTTTTGGAACTCACCACGGCTCCAAAGAGATGACGTCCGAGCATTTGATGGTATTTATTCCCTTTTCCCCGTGAAAATAGCCATCCGTTATCCCGTGTCATTATGTCTCTCTTTCTTTTTCCTTTCTCTCTGAAATTCATCTTTCGCATAGCCTGGCGTTATGGGAAAGCGATGATCAGGAATCCTGACCTAGAGGGTCCGAACTACGGCGACGTGAAGAACTATGGAAAATCTTGTGTGTGTGTCTATTTTCTTGATTTTTTCTTTTTTTCGGTTTTTGGGTGTCTTAATGCTATCTCCACAATCCCTTGGTTTTTGGCATGACTCATGAGACACGTCACAGCCTCTGGCAAAACGATTGGCGTCGATCTCACTGGTATTGGTATGTATACTTGTTTCGAATGAACACGGTGTGAAAGGGGGAAAAGGAAGTGATCTCATGCACATCATGGAAGGGTCAAAAGGACCGAGGAATGACTCCGATATATTGTATTCTGAAAGCGCGGTCAGCGCATGAGGCGAAGAGACGGACTTACTAGCGTTTTGTATGACTACATAGTCTGGAATGATAATGTGCC
This sequence comes from Claviceps maximensis, assembly GCA_018360255.1. NCBI lineage: Eukaryota > Fungi > Ascomycota > Sordariomycetes > Hypocreales > Clavicipitaceae > Claviceps > Claviceps maximensis. The sequence continues at coordinate 46,359 of SRPZ01000008.1, forward strand.
GGGATTTTTTTTTTATGTAGCACAATGACTTGAGCTTGATGCCAAGCGTGCCTGACACTCGTTGGCACATACAATGCATGCATTCGACGCCTCGCCCACGTTACCTGCGTCTGGCTGGAACCTATCAAGGTAAATCGTCCACGGCAGGACCATTAGTATTCACGGCACGACTGCGGGCGACTAGTCTTGGTCGGCAACGGAACAGGACGAGGGCGATGAGTTTTGTTGTGGGCCTTGAGGTGAAATGCTCACGAATGTGATGGTGATACTTTTTCACACTCGTAATGCAGTCGACCGGAAGAGGGGAGTGGGATATGGATAAACGTGCTTCTGGATCAGGTGCACATGTCGAGCTGCAGCTTCGCTCAGATGAGCCAACGACTGCCGAGTAAGCAAGGACATGACGTCGCGCCTAAACCCGCCTCAAATGGAATTACATCGTCATCGTTCTCGCCATCGCCGTCATCGTCACCGTTGACACCAGCTGCAGTACGAATCATAATAACAACACGACACAACACAAAACAACAACACAACATGCACCACCTCGCCACGCCATCCCCCCAGTCCTCCCCATCCTCATCACCAACCCACCAGCCGCCGTCCCCCCCAGCACTACTCTCCCCGCCCACCACAACAACATCCTCCGTCCACGTCCACGCCCACGCCTCGCCTACGGCGCAGCACGCCCGTCCCTCGATCGAATCAGAACGACACGTCGCCGCGGCGCGCGCCGCCGTCGTCGCCTCCCTAAGTAACCTCTTCGACTCGGAGCTGCAGTCCCGGGCGGGTGTTTTACACGGCAACGCCGCCGCGCTGGATAGGCAGGAGCGGGATGTGCTCCGCGCGACGGACAAGCTCCGTCGGGAACGGGAGAAGCTCGCGCGGGAGGCGGACAGGGCGGCGCGCAAGGTCAAGGAGTTGGGGAACGTGCAGAACTGGGCCGAGGTGTTGGAGAGGGGGTTTTTGGTGTTGGAGGAGACGGTGAGGTTGGCGAATGGGGCGAGTTGTAGTTGTAGTGAGTGCGGGGGGAGCGACGATGATGACGGGGGCCGGGATGTGGACGGTGAATCTGCGGGGGAGGAGGAGGACGAGGGGGGTGATGCAGAGGACGTGGTGGTTGATGCAGAGGAAGTGATGGACGTGGATCTTGATGTGCCGAACAGTCTACATGATGGAGGGGATCGTACGATGCCGGAGACTGGCAAAGATGCGAATTCTGCGGTGCTGATGCAGCAGAATGGGCAGATGGCAGCGGCAATGACGGCGATATGAGGCACTACCTATCTCCTCCTTTGGTTTGGTTTTTCATTTCATCAGCGACGCAAGTTTTGACCTCACTTTCTCTTTGGCAGTCCCATGACTGTCTGCATTTACTAATTACACATGGCGCCTACAGCCACATGTCCCCTATCTCGAGAGGTGCTGTGGATTGTTGTTTTATTTCCCCCCCTCCACCTGCCACGACGAGGTTTCTCCAAGTAGATTCTCGACATCATCTACAGAAGCCCAGGCAAGATGCCGAATCGCTTCTTCTTGTACTTATCCGGGAATTCCTTGCGATAGGCCATCTCTTTGCCCTTGGCCCATGTGTACATTTGAGCAGCGCCAATAGAAATGAACAGCGCAACTGACCAGTCCCGGGAAGCGATAATAATTCCAACCCAGGCCAGAATCTCATACATGTAGTTCGGGCAGGTGACGAGCGCGAAGCCATAGCCCGAGGGGATCTTGCGCTCAGTGCCGCCAGGAGATCGGAGAGAAGACAGGTACAGGTGTACCAGGGCGTTGCCGGTTTCGCTGAAGAGGTAAAGGGCGAATCCAACGAGATCGATAAGTGGCTGTTCGGCGCGAGCAGCCAACGATCTGGGGCTGTAAATGGATAGGGCGCAGAGCAGACCGGACAGAGCCCAATAGAAGAAACTGTTCTTGAAAATGTTGAAGACAGGCATGGTGTTGGCGGAAAATTTGTGAACAAAGAGCGTCTCAAGCTCGCGCTTGATGAAATGTGCCACAATCATGCCAAAGCTGAGCCACTGCGTCGAGGACATGGGGTCGGCTCCATCTTTGTAAATGTACGGTCGTGCGGCGACAACAAAGGCGTGCAGAAGGATAGGTCCGAAATACTCGATGACGAAGACGGTTCTCCAAGCGACTTGAGGCCCTACAGCACAGCATTGTTGGTATGTGTGCCCTTTGCTTTATTGGACAGGAATGGAAATGCTTACCGAGATCTTTGACGAGAACCTCTTTCGCAGCAACAATGTTGGGCTCATCTGCAAGCTTGGCTTTGCGATTCTTGAACGTCTTCTTTGTGGACGGATCGAAAATGCCGATGCGATTGAAGTCGCCAATCCTGGCCTCCTTGGCAATCAAGATTTTAAGATCGCCGATCGTGGCATCGAGGGGAAGCTGCACTGAAGCGGGAAGCCTCTTAATGGGCTGCTTCGGAGCTGCGCATAAAAGACGTCGGTTAGCTTTAGGTCGTCTAGACTTGAAAGCCTAGGAGACTGGGTCCAGGAAGCATGTGCGAGCTAGCTCTGTAGAAAAACAAAAAAGAAAAGAAAGGGGGGGCATATAAGCATACAGCGATTTGTGAGTTTGATTGTCGCGGTGGCCATTGTAGACAGCCGATCAAGGTTGAAGGAAGAAGCTCAGGTTGTGGATGGAAGCAGGCGACGAGGCGAGGTGACAGTCAGGGTCCTGCGCTGTTGGGGGGAATTTGATGGGATTGATGGATCAATGTCTTGCCAGTTTCCGCGACTCGGCGGCAGGCAGGTGGCAGGCAGGTGGCAGGCAGTGGCAGGCAGTGGCAGGCAATGGCAGGCAGGGACATGGCAGACGGCTCCACCCTTCGACCAGCCAGTGTCATTAAAAGCAGTAACGGTCTCGAGCTGGTAATTCGACATCGACTGCTTTCCCCAATTTTTCATGCATGTTCCAAGCTGGCTCCAGGTGCTTGAAGATCCATATTCCCGAGCAAGAAGAAAAAGAAGAAGAAAAAGAAAAAGAAGAAAAGCAGAGAAAGATCCCCAAATCCGCTGCCAGCCTCGCAGCAGGCTCCCGCCAAGTTGCATGGCAGCACCGACCCAACAGTCATCTGACCAAGGCTGATGTGTTGACATTTAGGCCGTAACCCAATTGCATCAAGAATCAAGCATCGAGCATCAGGAGCGTCGCGTGTACGCCCGTCCAGTTGTGGCGATGTGCTTGCGACTGACTGCCTGAGTCTACGACTCTCGTACGCCCAATCCCTTGATGACTGTCTCCGACTGGATCATTGACTTGCTGGATCTTGCCCGTCTGGCTCCGATTGATTCGTTTGTTTGCCAACTGCGTTTCAATGTGACAGGCCCCTCCTCCAGACATAGACAACACGGACAACACGAATCACGGACCATGGCTTACACCATTGCCAAGTGCCTAATTCACAGTTTCGCCGTCATCGACTGCGCCAGCCGGCAGTTCGCTGGCAGACTGGCAGACTGGCAGGCCGACCCTCCGTCGCTCTTTGTTGGATACATTTTGTATTCTCTGTTTCGTGTTCTTCCGGCATCACTTATCGTAGAATCACCCGTCCTCGCCTTTGAGTCCCCAGTCGTCTCTTGCGAGCCAACACATGGAGCCCGACCCAATTTCCGCCTCGAGCATATATTGATGCTGTGTACTGTTTTGCTTCTGCTGAAAATTTCTTTCTTTTCTCTTCTCTACTTTTCTTTTTCTTTTTCTGTTTCTTTTCCCTTTTCTTCTCTTTCTTCTTTCTTTCCTCAGATGTGATAGGGTGCAATGATTCTCGTTGCTTTTCCTCTCCAAAGTGCTTCCCATTTAGGGAGCTCGTCATCGTCATTTCCAAGGCAACGATACCAGTTGATCCATCTGATACATCATCGCTCCAAGAAGTACACCACGTTCTGCGCAGCCTCGCTATAAATAATATACACAGCAACAATCCATCCGACGAGACTTGGATTACACGGCCCAAAGGCAAGATATTTTTGAAAATAAAAAAAAAACAGATGAAAACAGATGAATATCCTGATTCTGCTCTTTTGCTTCTTATCGTTCTCAACCTCGCTCAACCTCGCTCATTTTCTCTTCCACTTCAAAACTCGCTAAGAATCATCAGCTGAGGCCGAATGCCATTCACCGAGCAAGGGCTTTCCTGTCTTTGACCATGAATCCGTGCGCAGACGACTTCACGCCTCTACAGGCTCCAGCTATAGACAGTTCATCGTCTGTGAAACTATCGGATGAAGATGTTGGCTCATCTGGCTCTGCTGGTATTCGCTTCATGACGCCAAAATCGGGTAAAACAAATGAAGCAATCGCGCCTCTTCACTACAGTTTGGAACCAGCTTCGGTACCTCTTCAAATACCGTTCCTTAGTCACATAACACCATATAACTCCCTTTCCTTTGGCTTTGCCTTTGGCTCACACCAATTTTGGAGTGTGCAGCCATGGTACAACCCGGTGATTGTGGCAGGACTTGATTGTGGTACATCTCCGCAGCCTCTTCATGGCCCATCATCTTTCCGTCCGATGAATCTCATGCTTGCCCATCAAATGAGCAGCCTGCAGCCTTCCGCAATAGCAAGCGCCGAGGTTGTGATAGAAAGATCTTCGACAAAAAAGCCTACTCCTAATAGACAACTGACACGGAATCAACTGCCAACACAGTTCGACCAAGATGACTTAGGAGACAATATCAAGAGGAGAGACCTCGAATACCTTCTATCTGGTTTGAAACCTCTGGCGTGCACTCCCTCTAAGACCAGACGATGCAGAATCGGCAATGCTTTACGTGGACTGCGCAAGACCACCAGAAAGACTCGTGAGAGATCAGCTTGTCTTCTTGACTCATCTCGAGACATTGCTCATTATGACCGTCGCCAAACCTCTAACTTGAGTGCTGAGATGGTTTCAACTTTGCCAAACCCTGAAAATTCTGCAAGTTCTGCAGCTTCAGCTACTTCAGCTACTTCCTCCCCGTCTTGGTCTGATGATACCCTGCCCTTGATGGGTGAGGGCCCTTCATCGTCAGATGTGCTAAGTTTGGACGCCCTGAAACTACCCGACTCGCTTGATTCGATCAGTTCCCCGATATCTGATGAATCCCCATGCCCGCGACAGCTGCCACATGTGCGCAGTACTGCTCAAAGTGTCTGCCCCCCAATCATCCCTCGACAGCAAAGTTTGCTACCATTCGAGACGCAACCATTGACAGAGTCTGAAGTTGTCAAGTCTCCCATGCAGTCATCCAAATCACATACGGTCCTGGGTCAGGGAATAGATGGTCGTCTACCAACCTTAGATATTACAGCCTCTGTGAGAGTCAATCTGCCTCCCCTTCATGGCAGAGATGCATAATAACTCAAACACGCAATCGAGCGATATGCTGACATCTTAGTCATAGAATCATCTCCAGACTGAGAATGTTATCAACTCACGCCCCGAGTCTCCTGTCGATTCCTCGACTATGCACTTCTTGACCAAAAACGAATCCGAAGTTTCAAGCATGGATACGCTGGGTTTAGTCAACTCCGAGCTCTGCATGTCTACCACTGTCCGTCCACATCAGGATACACAGCCGCTCACGTCAATGTTAGAATCGCCGCACAAATGCTCAGTCTCAGATATGGATAAAGACACGAGGTCAAAAATGTTCTCAACACCTTCCGATAAAGGGGCTTTCACTACACTTCAGACTCCAGCTGCTACCAGCTCTGCAAGAAACGCAACCGAGTCTGGATCATGGTCACAATCTAAGAGATGGATGAGCCAGACGAGCAAGGAACGCATGACATTTCAAAAGATGGTAACAAATCTTTTTCACCTGAGCGCTAACAATTCTCCATTTGTGCCGCAAAGCCCGGCCGAATTAACTGCTTTTCGTGCGGAAATGGCGGATATAAAAAAGAAACGATTGTCACGCGAGGTGGGATGGCGGGTCGCCACCATGGAGCGCAAAAGAGCACAGTCTAAAGAGTCCGGCGAGGAGGCCGCGAAGCTTATTCCTTTTCTTCTAGGAAGACAGTTCAAGGACACACTATCGCCAGTATTCGCATCCCGGAATTGTTTCGCGGAGCACATCTCGCAAGATGCTGCTCAATGGGTACCGTGGCCATCGTTACCCGAGTTCAAGGACGAAGGAGACAAGAGATCGTTGCAACATGGGCGGCGCTTTCCGCTACCAAGGCTTGGAGTTAGTACTCAGCCCATTGCAATCGTATCCGAGTATGGATTCAAAGCCCCATGGCAAATGAAGACCGTGAAGATAGACACTCGCTTCGTCCATCCCGCAAGTGACTTCGCTGGCCAGTCTGATTTCCTCTACGAGCCGCCGCTAACAAAACATGACGTGCCATATTACTTGCTCGAAGCAATACAATCCATGCAAGAGGAACTAGATGATTGAAATAGGTTGAACCCCGCGCTAATGAAAGCTCTGGGTGTTCCACGTCTGCATATAATGCTCCCAACAAAATGAGCAATGGAGAGGAGTAGACCCTGTTATGATCAGGACTATGCTTATGGTTTTTTTTTCCTTCGTTGCTTCTTGCTTGTATAGGAAGCTCTGTGGCAAGTATATTCACAAGTGAGGATGCCACATGGACTTAGATGAACATCATTCGGGATTGAACATTAGCGGCACAAGACGGCAAGGGCATACCATGAAAGAGAAAGAGAGAAACGGTCAAAAGACGGGCCTAAATGCATATATATTGACAAAACAAACAGTTTTGGAGTTGTGATTCCGCTAAAAGACCTTGCGTCACACATTCTTGCTAAAAATGAACAAGACGCTTGAACACAAGGGGCAATTTACAATCCTTGGTGATGATGAAATCGCAAGTACACCCTGCCAATGAGAAGCTGTACTGTTTTCTTATGAAGTAGCCCCACACGCACATCCAAGCCCACCATGAGCGAATCCACACCTCCTTCGCTAAGCACGGTCAAACCAATTATTCCGTAGCCCTCAGGGCCGGTACGTACCCTTTGGGCTAATGACAAACCCACAAACCATAATTTTTCGACACAATCTAGCCCGGCCTCCCTCCTCGACTTTTGGCCTTCTGACGCGACGAAAAAGTTCACCTGCTTCCATTCCCACATCCGTCGACAATTCGATTGCCTGGTGCAGCATAACCATCAGGTAAGTTTTTTCAATCCAAATAAGCTGAGCAGCACAGCAGAGACACCCGCAGAGAGACAGAGACAGGCAAAGAAAGGAAAAGGATCATTGCGATGTGCCATCACGACATCGAACGCAACAACGACTTGGAAATCTCCACGAATTATGTTGAGTCGACCTTTGATTGCAAGAAGCGACGACGATGCTTTGCATCCTGTCAAGTCGCGTCAAGGACCTCTTCGCTTTATCTTTTCTCTGTCTGTCGCTGTCTCTTCGAGAAGCCGAAGCTTGCGCTGCATTGCCGTCCCCTCGAATCCAACATATCGACACTGATTACAAGGCTAACCTCGTTCTGCTTCCTATAATTAGTCTTCGCAATCATGGGTATCTCGCGTGATTCCCGCCACAAGCGCTCCGCCTCCGGTGCCAAGCGTGCCTACTACCGTGCGTACCAGACTTGAAATACATACAAACAATACATCCTTTTTTCTTTTCTTTTCTCGTTGTATACACAACCCCTCGAAAGCCCGTATGAGACTTTCAAAGGTCATTTGTGTTTTTATTTCACATTCGCCTTTTGAAAAGAATCATGCGTTCTGACCTATCTCAACAGGGAAGAAGCGCGCTTTCGAAGCTGGTCGCCAGGGTGCCAACACCCGTATTGGTGCCAAGCGTGTCCACACCGTCCGTACCCGCGGTGGCAACCACAAGTTCCGTGCTCTGCGTCTCGACTCCGGCAACTTCGCCTGGGCCTCCGAGGGCTGCACCCGCAAGACCCGTGTCATTGCGGTCGCCTACCACCCTTCCAACAACGAGCTCGTCCGTACCAACACCCTGACCCGCAGCGCCGTCGTTCAGATTGACGCCGCTCCCTTCCGACAATGGTACGAGGCTCACTACGGCCAACCTCTCGGCCGTAGACGCCAGAAGGCCCAGGCCGCCAAGGAGGGCAAGACCGAGGAGGAAGTCAAGAAGAGCAAGGCCGTTGAGAAGAAGCAGGCCGAGCGATACGCCACCAGCGGCAAGGTCGACCCCACTATCGAGAAGCAGTTCGAGGCCGGTCGTCTGTATGCCATCATCTCCAGTCGTCCTGGCCAATCCGGCCGCTGCGACGGTTACGTCTTGGAGGGTGAGGAGCTTGCTTTCTACCAGCGCAAGCTGCACAAGTAAGCGTATCGTTGCTTTTTAAATCACCTCCTTCAAAGGACGAAGGAGAGATGACGGGGGGAATGATACAATGAACTTACGTCAAGGTCATATCCTGTTTGGGGAAAAATATCGACGAAGTGGGGGGGACTAGAGGACACAGACCTATACTATAAATGACATGCGTCCTCGGGTCGTTTTCTTCATCTTCTCCCGCCTCTGCTCATAATGTCCTCTCTCTACCTCCCCCGCGGTAATGGTGTTCAAAAGGATTTTTCTATAGTTTCGTCTTCGATGACGGGGGAGGGGATTATGGGTGTCTGGCATTTCGAGGGCATTGCACGCGTGCTGGACGGAGAGCGTTCCATGTCACAAAAAAAGAGGTCATGGGAACCAGACTTGTCTATAGGGAATGAAGTGGAAATGAAACATGAGAAAAAAACTCAAAAAAAAATGTGAAACCTCCCTCCCTTCCGTTCCTCGAAGCTGTGCAAAATTGCGAATTCACCACTTTGATAACGGCAGCTACTCTTCCGTGCTCATGCTTCCACCCTAGCCCATACTCCGCAGGTCCCAGCTCCACAGCCAGGATATCCGCCCACTCCCAATTACGCAAGAAAGGCCCCCCCAAAAAAGGTCCCATGCAGCCCTATGTTCAAAAAAAAAAAAATACAGGGGACCCCAAGGACCCTCAGTACAATCGAGCAAGCCGCTTTACTCCGAAGCACGACGACGTCCTGTCGCGCCTTTCAACTGATGCGTGGTTCTGACTTACATGTGCGCATGTGCCGTGGGATTCACATGTGCTTGCCGTTTCGGTTGCGTCTGTTTCCTCTTCGCATGTGATGTTTATGTGTGTGTGTGTGTGATGTTTTGGGTGTTTGTGTGAGCGCATGCGCGTACGTGTGTATTTTCTTCTCTCCTTCTTTTCCCTTCTCAGATCAATCATGGTACTGTGTCTACAACCCTTTATTTATTTTATTTTATTTATTTTATTCTTTATTTTTTTAAAAAAAGACTCTTTTCACTTCACAAAGTATTCTATGCCGATGACCAAGAAAGAAATATGTTGTATTAAAGGAGTTATTTTGCTAAAGTAGTGTCCCCATATAAGCGAAGGGGATGCGCTGACATTGTCACATAAACTATTAAGTAGGGATAAAGCCCTGCTTTTCGGCTTCTTTTCTTCTTCTTCTTCTTTTTTTTTTTGCTGCTTTCATGTCGTAGAAACCTCGTCTGATATCCAAGTAGTCAGGTACTACATTTATAACAAACGCACGCCATGCAATGATTTGTGACAGGAGAAATGGTGTACAGTTAGGAGGAATTTCGAGTAGTGGGATTTTGAAAAGGCATGCTTCCATAAGCATGATCAAAAGGTGTGTTGAATTGCCATTATAGATGCATTCATCGTCTTGGAATTAGGCAAATTGGCGCTTGAGGTCGGCCCATTTCCGTTTCAGATCTTCGTGCTGAGAATCAATCTTAAGACATTCGTGTTAGTAAGTGGGACCTGTGTTCGGAGTCCGGAGTCCAGAGGCTCAACAAGACGTGCTCGGCTCCTGGCTGGGCTGGCATTTATACATACCTCTGCATAACGCATCTTGGTTTGCACTAGCTGTTCCTCGAGATCGGCCAATTCCTTCTCCACCCTCTGGTTTTCTTCATGCACCCTTTCGTTTCGCTTCATCAAGTCGTCCCGCTCCATCTTCCATGATTCTTCGATTTCGGCTGGCTGTTTTTCGATAAAAGTTCTCAACTCCATGACCTGACCTCTCAGGCTCTCGTTCGCATCTCGAAGCTCTTCGTTCTCGACTTTGGTATGAACAAGCTCTGTGGCGAGAGCTGCTTGTTCGCTGTCGCCCACTTGGACGCGATCTTCTAGCTTGCGCAACTGGATCGCATAATTCTGGTTGGTAAGTCTGAGCTCCTGTAATTCCGTCTCTCGGGCTAGTTCTGCTTTCCTCTGTTCCTCCCACTCCGTGGTATATGTCTTGAGTGTCTCAGGCGTAATCTTGATTTCGCTTGCATCCCTGACAAGTTGATCTGCTTTATATACCTCCTTGTCCATGCACGAGCTAGAGCTTCCAAAGAATCCGTTCTCGAGAATGCTTCCCTGGCTTGGGTTCTTGTCAATGTAAACATCAAAGAGTTTATCCTTCAAGTATGTCGTGAGCTGTTGCATATCCGATATGGCCAAAAGCGTTGTAGCGTTCTTCTGCATGAGCGCGATACCAAATCGCAAAATCGCCGATAGTCCTTCCGACAAAATCAAGTCGTAGATACGGAGGACCAGTTGCAAGGGGAACCGATAAGCGAAGAGAGTGAGAAACCATTGCGTGGCGTATAAATGAGATGAGATGCCCCGCCGATGCAAATGGCAGTACAACGCAGGCTCAAAATCTTCCAAAAGTCTCTCAAATTGATGTAAATGCATGTGAAGTCCAGGCATATCCTGCACAAAAAGATCACGTAGTTTGTACTGATGCATCAGTCGAACGAGCAAGCAGAACGCTTCTTCTTCCGGCATCTGACGCAAGTGGTTGGTTAGCATCCTGAACATCAGGTGATACAATCATTCATTTTGCAATTGTGGATAGAGAGAGGGGGAGAACTTGAGCGCGCAGAAAGCACTTACGTTGAACAAGAGTGGCATGATTAAAAAGTTCATGCCCTGTGCATAGCCAACACCTTCGTCGAAGAGCGCGTATGCTTTACAGACACCAAACAAGCCCCCTTGAAGCCCGGCGGCTGCCGCATACTTGGAAAAGCTAGTTCGGGCGCCGAGGTCCCGTCGAATTGTCTTCTCCAGTTTCTGGAGGGCGACCTCCTTCTGTTTCTTCTTTTTCTCGGCAGCGGCCGCGAGCTGAGCCTTGACAATCGCATCTTGCCAACGGCTCTTTTCACATTTCGGCGATGTGCTCCCGTGAGCAGCCGAGTGATTCGAATGTATCGAGGATGCAGACGATTTTGCGCTGTCTCCATTGGTGCTAGCAGCAAGTCCCTCGTTGCTGGTGGAGCTAGAGGTCGTGCTGCCGCTGTTTCTTTTTTCTTGATCGGTGCCCCGAGCTGCAAGATCCTTGTACAGACTCTCCAGATGCTCATTTTTGCTCCGGGCGAGAACTTGCCAAATAACTCCGCGGATTGCGTTTGGAATACCTGTCGCAATGGCTCTGTTTAGCTCCTCCGGGCTGGTACGAGCTACCGCTGCAGGGCCCTCGTAGACAACTGATTGCCAGAGATCCCAGTCTACGTGGCTTTCTTGCATCGCGGAGGGTCCCGCCTTGACACCAGACGCAGTGCCGGGGGCTAAGTCGTGGTTGGTATTCGGTACTATCTGCTGTTGGGTCTTCTCCGCCGGCAGCGTTTCGGAAGCAGGATTGGCCGATCCAAGGTCATCTCCTTGTCCGTCATGTTCGCCAGGGATCGACTGCTGAATGTCTGCCTCTCCGCGCATCCTTAAGACTTTGAATCTGTCCTTTAAATTCTCCCGCTGCGCGCCACTAGAACCATTCAGACCATCAAACTCCTCGTCAAGTTTGCTGAGCATCATTTCTGGATTGCTTGTCAGAGTTCCGACGGAGCTGCCAGTATTTCGGCGTCCTTTGGGCTGGATGGGCTGAGAAGCCGAGTCCTTATCTTTACTGCTTGAGTTTCGTGATAACCAGGCGAATGGACTTGTGAGTTTCCGACCCGACGGACCTGGTTGCTGGAGGATTACAGGTGCAACGGCGTGAATCGATGGCACGGGACTCTTGGACGGAGACTCGGCCGGAGGAGAGCAGGGCACAGCAGAAAGAACATTCGTGATGCTGCCCAATGATAATTTCTTGCTGGCGTCGTCTTTTTCCGGGGGGGTTGGGGGAACTAAAAAAAAAGCGTAAGCAACGTCGGAGTCTTTGTTTAAGGTTTCGTCTTCATGGTGACTGTACCATCCGTCTTTGTAGAGTTCTCGTCGTTCAAGTCCACGTTGTCCAAGCTGGACGTGTTAGAAATACGATTTGAAAGCGGCGAAGAGGTTCGGATGGACCTGGACCGGGACTCGGACCTGGACCGCTGGACAATCTCGTCCTCGTCTTCCACGTCCAGACTGTCTGTCTTTGTGTCTTTGTCGTGATCCTTGCCCTCACCTTTGTCGTCTCGTTGAGGCGTTGATGATGGGCTCTTGTTAACTGAGGCGGATCTCTTGGTCAATGATCGCACGGATCTTGCATCAACTATCTCCTCTCCAATACCGTCTGCGCTGTCGACGGCGTCTTCAAAGGAGTCGTGCTCATCGATCTGTAGCAAGTCCAGAGGTCAGTATTTGCCAAGAAAGAGAAAGGATAAAAGGAGCAGAGAGAAAAGAAGGGAAATGCTGGGGATGTATTAAATGTTTGCCTCTTTCCAAACGAGCCTCTTGGCCGGAAAGAAATACAATGCAAGTAGAAGGAACGCACAGTATCCGGAGCTGAACTGGCTGCCGAGAACGGTCTTGGCTTCTCCTCCTTGGGAAGGCCAGATGTGGCGGCGTCACCGCCCTGCAGCGACATTATGCCTCGCGTAAATCAAGTTGTGTATATGTATATAACAGTGTGAGGGTGAGGGGTGTGCGCGCGCCTCTGTCGGTGGCACAATGCCAATGCTTGTCGAGACGCCGATATTGAGAGCTGATGTGCTTTAGCTCGCAGCCATCGGCAGCAAATCAACGGCCGCCGGAATGTCGAACCAAGGGAAAGAAAGGTCGGGGATATGGTAGAGATGGAGGTAACGCTGAGGTTGGTATTACTCGTTGGTTGTTGTGAAGAAGTGGTCGTGGTGTCGGTGTCTTGCTCAATGATGGTGCGAACAAGCAGGAGAGCTGCGTAACGCACAGCGTCGCAGGTCAAGAATGGAGGAGGCGGTCAAGGGCTGGAGGTGTAGCAGAAGTTGGAAGAGACGAAGAGTCTGTCGGAAGGAGACGATTGCAGAAGTCGGTCGAAATGTGGAGCGGAATGTCTGGTGTTTGGTGTCTGGTGTCTGGTGCCTGGTGCCTGGTTGTACATACAGCCAGCCACTGCGATGTGCAGTATATAAAATAAGGATTGGCAAATGTTATCAGCAAGGGGCTTTGTGGCGGGATGGATGGATGGATGGATGGATGCCAGTTGGGATGCCAGCTCGACTGCTGCCTGGCACGACTCTCCTCTGTTTGGCGGGAGCTGCAGGACTCGGGAGACATGGGAGCGGCCAGGCCAGTGAGAGCCGGCATGGCATGGCATGGACCACGCCAGACCGACTCCTAGGCGAGACATGGACGCGACGACAGCGAGACAGCAGACAGGCAGGCAGACACGCAATATTCGGCCGCGCTCTAGCACCTGCACCTGCGTCTGCGTCTGCGTCTGCGTCTGCGTCTACGTCCCAATGTGTCCGACGTTCGCGTCAACCTCGCTCATTCTCGTTCTGCTGGGCAGTTTCCATCAACGTCTCAGACGGTGGGGCCCATGCCAGTTTTGGATTTCAGCACGTACATGTACATAATGTACATACAAAAGTTAACATTGATTTACATTGATTGATACTTCCATCAAAGTTGACTTACCACCTCCCTTTCAGCCACATGTGACGCGCGCACGCGCAGCATCACGACGGGTACGTGTATCTGTGTTCTGTCCAGTGTGTTTGTTGTATTCCGGGTTCGTGCCAATTCAGTCCGTTCTCTTCATACTGTCCGGACCAGACCAGACCAGACCAGACCAGACCAGACCAGACATGACATGACATGACACTAAAGGACAGACGGCGGCCAGCAATTCGAGCCGGCTGGACCCAACAATCAAAATATTGGCATGGCATTGATGGCATTCCTCCTTGTTGATGGACCATGGCCCACGAGGCCGTGACGTGCTGATTGGTCGTTGCATGCCTTGCATCGACTTCATTTCCCGTGCTACTTTATCAGCGGTGATGCGCGTCGTGGAACAAGGTCGTGGTCGTGCATGGATGTCCCAACTCTCCCGTCGCCACCGGAAATGGCGTCCACTTCTCCAAGCCCCAAACTAGTATCAGCCATCACGTCTTTGTGTCTTTGTCTTTGTGTCTTTGCGTCTTTGTTCCCTTTTCACCCAACCAGTCGTCCAGTCGAGTCAGACGAGTCGCGAATAACGAATAACGCCAGGCGAATTGGCAGGCACACGTCGAGACAGACAATGCCAGCCTCCCTAGAAACTCGCCTGCCTGTTTGCCAAATCATCAAACAGCTTTTGAATGATGGATGCCAAAACATGTGAATTGACTGATCTTTGATTTGAACATGGTGACTTTAGAAGCCTCATACACACCCTGTGTCTACGAGTGTGACATGGCGTCGGCTTCTTTGTGCCAGGCGATGGACTGGCCACCGTTTGCCCGCCAGGCGTCCCATCGGCCATCTGTTGTTTATTAGAAGCTATTCATGTGCATATCGGCAGCTCCTTTATTGTTACTGTACAGCCATAATACATCCAGACACCTGCCAGATCGGACACGGTCGAGGTCGTATGATTTATTGTACATACCCGCAGACAACGCCATGCCTCGGCAAACGCGTCTTTAGGGTAGCCACAAAATGTCCACTTGGCTATGATGAGGTTATACCCCGTCAAAGCTAAATTTGGAACGGGAGTTGACCATCATCTCGGGCCGCATCCAGGGTTTTGGGGGAGTTGCTTTCAAGTTCACGGAGCTCCTTTTTACCAAATGTTGGTGCAGTACCGCACAGTTAAGAGGGTCAAGATGGCAACAAAAAAAAAAACACTCGTTCACGGGACTGCATTGCCGGCCCGTCTGTCATCGTCATCGTCATCATCGTCATCATAATCGTCGTCGTCGTCGTCGTCGTTCAACATAGTCCGAATCTCAAATTTTGAACCTGGCTGCACAGCTCAATGACACGCCAAAAGCCTCGCAACAGGTAATTTGGCATAGCCTCTTTCTCTTCGTAAGAATCGGATTCTACGGAATCGAAAGGATTCCACAGAGTCGCGAGGTTCTCTAAATCCTCTTGCATGCGAAAGTCTTGGTACCTCGAATGGTTAATAATATTGCCCGTCAGGCCAACATTCAAACGAGCCGTACATGTACATTGTACACACCAGTGCGCATCTCACAGTGCTTGTCGGGGCCCACATTTCCAAACTCCGGACGCCATCACGCCCATTACGCAGTGGCCCACCTTATTATGTGCTGAACCTGACGTTTTTGACGTCCAGGCATCTCCATCTTTTTTACTCCCAACATCACATCCGCCACATCAGCTTGCATCGCGGAGAGGTATTCCCGTCAGTTGAAAAATTCAGAGACCCTGCGTGTTCGTATTCCTTGCGCCGAAAAACAGCCGTTCCGCGACATTTTGGGGAAGCTGCTCTTGGACGTCTGCACCCGTTCTTGAGCTTTCTCTCTGAAGCTTTGGTTCTCCGAACCCACCACGAGTAAAACCTCACTACAGAGATCATCGTGACTCTTGGCCGCCTCCGCAGCTTCATTCTGCACAGATATTTCCTCACCCTCATCCACGCCACTCGAATTAGTCGATCGGGGAAACACCTGCTGGAAATTTCTATCGGTCCCCCTTCGACATCCTATCCTCTGCTTCCGCTTAGCATTTCCCTTGAACCAGATCTGTTTACTCGTTGCAACACAAAGGCCTATCCCTTTCGAACTTCCAAAAGTCTCGCCAAGTCAGGCCACTGGAGTTGTCCAGTTCAGGGCACTCCCCCTTTAGGGCCGGCAGTGTGGTGGCTTACATAGGAAGCACCACAGAAGTGGAGGGGGAGCTTGCTTTTGTTTCAGCGGCTCTGCCGCATACATCTTCACAATGGGCAAAATCACAAAAACGATGCAGTCAAAGCATCAGGAGACCCAGGTATGTTTGCGAGCGTAGTAGCCATGTTAATATGTCCCTAATTCCCAATACTTGCTCTCTAACGCCTTTTTATCTCCAGTCTACCTGGCTCAAGAGCTACGTTGAAACAGCATCCACAATCGAACTGCCTTCGCTTCCAAAACATCTTTCGTCCTTTCCATCGAGATGGCCTTTTGGGAGAGGCGACTTATACCACTGGATACCATTGCTGAACCGATTTGACAGCATTTTGGAGTACTTTTCAAAGACTTATCATCTCAAAGATGGCCCTCAACAACGTGATTTTGCCATGCAGGTTCTTCTTAACCAGGACGAAGAATCCCCCTTTAGCAATGAACGACAGTGGGACAAGCACCAGCTAGCAGAGCTTGGCTTTCCTGATGATGGCGACAGAGTCTTGGTAGAGGCCGTCTTACGATTTAGTCGCATGCTTCTGGAGCATTGCGGGAATCGGAGTATCTACGCGAGTAGTGCTCATCTCAATGACCTTCTGAATAGCACATCATTATCCATATTAATTTCTACCCTTGAAGTCGGCTCGGAGTTAGCCCAAAGGTATCAAGCCTCTGTCAAGCGCATCGTCAATCCGACCAGACAGATTAGCACAGCCTTACTGGTGAACCACTATAACATTGATCTTCAACGTGTCCATCAAATGGCCATGCCGTTTGTCAAGACGCCAATCGTTGATTTGGCTGACTCCACGCCTTCCACGACTCCAATTTCCACCAAGGGAAAGGAAAAGGCCCACGGGAGTAGTGGTAGGACTTCGACGACGACCCATGCCAACGATTTGGTCGCCATTTCCACATGCGACAATGCTCGGTGGGAAAGCTGGGGCGACATCAAAGTGCTCTACTACCCTCAAGCTGGCCCTGCTGTCAACGACGCGCCAAATGAACCTAGCCATTCGTCCGCGCCATCTACGCCAACACCTCTCCGTCGTAGCCAGACGATTGGAAGCCAGCAGAATACACCTCGAGCGCGCAATGTGAATACCGAAGACTCTTCTCCGATTCTTCCTCGAACTCCAGCCGTTGCTGACGAGCAGGCCACGTCGGAACAGAGGTCATTTGAACTGCCAAAGTCAGTCATTGCAAGCACGTCCATTTACGATCTAGTCAAGCGATGCCCTGCCGAGATGCCGCCTTCGGCAAAGTACGAGGTATTCCACCGACTGCGGGTAGCTAAAGCACTTGCCGGTTCTTTGGATGCCCGTCAGCATCTGTTGGCGACTCGATTACTAGCCATTACGAATCTTGCCTACATCCACTCAGAGTCAAACTTTGTGGAGAGAATACTTCGCCACGATATTGATGAGACTAGAAGATATCAACTCGTATACCAGCTCGCAGAGCTTATTCATCCTGCCGCTGATGCAAATGCCAATATCCCCCTATGGTTGCAGACCTTTGCTCTGGCACTACTGGAGGCCATTTCTGGCTTCACCTCCAAGTGTCAAGATGTCTTGTCCGCGCTAAATGCAAATGTCAACCATGGAATCTTGCTCTACGTAATTAGAAAGGCTGTGGCAGGCATGCAGGTTGATGATGCTGTCGACGCGGGTGATCACGCTACTGAGGAAGACGATTGGCGAAACAACTTATTTTCTTTGACGCTCCATCTCTCCATGTCCACGCGCGTCGGGAGCGAGATGGTCTCTGCTGGTCTGATGAGTATCCTGGTTGAAATACTCAACATCAGGTCTCATGTCGCCCAAAGGCATCACTCCATGGTGCTCGCATTCCTCGATGGACTAATATGGACTTATCAGAATGCATTCACATCCTTTTTCAACGCCGATGGGCTGGACGCAGTCGCTAAGCTCCTAGTAGACGCAGTCTCGGAGGCTCAAGGTTCGCAACAGTCATCCGACAGCGTGCATGCCGATCAACAGTCGGCTGCTGTTGACTATGACATTCCGTACTACCACCAGCAAACACTAAAATGGTTGCTGAAGTTTGTGCACCACATCATGACTAATGCTTACAGCTATGGTGGCAATACGGATCGTTTGCTGAGAAACCTTGCTGAGAAATCCGATTTGCTACAGAGTCTTCGGGAGATTATAGGCAACAAGCGCAGTTTTGGATCGGTGGTCTGGACGCATTCCGTCACCATCTTGAGCGACTTCATCAACAATGACCCTACCAGTTTCGCTGCCATTTCTGAGTCGGGTATGATAAAGACTTATCTCGAAGCAATCACCGGACGGACGGTGCCAGAGCAACTAGCTGCAGAAGAGGTGAAGCAGAGTGATGGGCAGCAGGAGGGCAACGACGCTGAATCGCCCAGTAGCTCTGCGGCTGCACTAGTCGCTGATGAAGATGATCGGTCTCATCCTCCCTCAGACGAAGACATTCGAAAAACTCGGCAAGATCAGCCCGCTCCGGGTATTCTGGCGTCATCGGAGGCTATCAATATTGTGCCTCAGGTTCTGAATTCAATCTGTTTAAACAACACGGGGATGAAGATGGTTTTGGCTTCCAAGGCATTTGACAGTTTTCTGGAAATCTTTGAGAGCCCGGCGCACGTCAACTGCATGGAGTTGGACCATGAGATTGCAAGCAACGTCGGCGCCCATTTCGACGAGCTTGCCCGTCATCATCCTCCTCTGAGAACGGCTATCTCAAACGCTGTCATTGACTTGGTTGCCCGAGTGCGATGGCTCGGTGTGGAGAAGGGCATCAATTCCGACTGGGGGGTCAGGCTCTACGTTGTCTCCCATGAAGGTGTCATTTCCACTGTCCACCCAGATGGATACCTTGCTCAAGCAACCACGGAGACATTATTATCTGGCACCGAGGACAAAGATGGCGAAACAGTGGATGTCGACATGTCAGACGAAAATTCAAGAGAGGAAGACATGACTATCAAGGTGGTGCCCTCACCGTCACTCACGCCGTACATCCATGGACTGGCCAACTTTTTGACGGGCTACTTGTCCAATTCGTTTCTCAAACTGAACTTCGTCAAGCGAGGTGGCATCGAGCTTCTTCTTGATCTTTGCGAATCCCCGAGCCTTGATGCATCCTTCGGAGACTCGGCCGCGTCTAGAGTCCTGAATCAAGTGGTTGTTCAATTAATCGAGCACTCTCCGGTCTGGGGATTGCCTTCTGTCTTGCGCCGGGCGCAGAACAACGTTGATATTTTGCAGCCTTTGGCAGCCAAAACTGAAGCACTTCCTCCATACTTTGGCGCCTTTCTCTCATCACATCTGCTTGTTGAAGGGGATGGTCTCGAAATTCACGAAACCGTGTCAACCGCGACGCAGAAAGTCAAAGCTTTACTGAACGCTCAAACCTTCATCAAAATTATATCTAGCTGTTTTACGACATCCAGATCTAACTATCTGCAATTCTATCACGTCAATGTGTACGATTATTATCTCCAATTGGTCAAGTCCATTGGACCGTTGCTGCGTGGAGTCCTCGCAGAAGAAGCAGGTGAGCTTTTGGTTGTTCCACAACACTGGTCTTTACAAAGCCAAGGTGCCCCAGGGACAACTGGCTCGACAGATAATCGCGAAGGTGCCAGGGAAAATGGAATATCCATTCCAGACGTCGTACTAAATAGCACGACCAACACCTGGAACACTGATGACGGCATTGACACATCTTCTCCTGACCAGCCGACGGAACAAGAGCGGTCAAGTGCTCGGTTCATGAACTATGAGACTCTCCGGACACTACTGCATCCCATGATTCCGACTTCATTTCCTCTCTTCCAATCTCTGGGCAAGGCGCTGCTACCTCGTCGAGAACCTAACCAGCTTGACCCCTTCCCTCGCCCAAGGCAAATAGAAATCGCTACGGCCTTGGCTGATACTATTCTTTCTCACCTGGCTCCTTCAGTGGCTCGGCCGATGCCGACATCCAAGGATTTTCATTACTGGATCATCATGCTACACACCCTTCATGAGATGCTGATCGACCATCCTACAACTCGACAAAGTGATAGGTCCAACGTGCAAATCATCATGCCGGTTCTTCTGGCCTTTAAGGACCAAGGTGGATTGAACGTGCTCAACAAAATGCTGAAAGTCTTTGCTTCCTTGGCAAAATCGAATGCGGACAACAGCGCAGACCAGTCGTCTAAAGTCAAGGTGGCTGCTTTCGGCCTCAAAAAGGTGCTGGATTTGTATCATGTTCTGGTAAATGGCAAGTACCTGTCAGACTCCTGCGGCCATTTCAGTCTACAGCGACACGGAGATCGGTCGATCGGAGGGAATATATTTCATCAAATCGTCGTGGAGTTTCGCTTAGCAATTCTCCCAGCGATCATGGAATTGTGGAACTCCGCCTTTATTGAAAAGGTTGCAGATCCGACAGTGAAGAGGCTTCTCGATATCATCAAGATTTTCTTTGGAGCGGACCATGAGGCATCGCCAAGTTTTATAAACGAATGGGTATGGTTTGATCTTTTCAAGTATAAAGATGCCAGGTTCAAATGGTCGCGTTTCCGCAGTATGGCAAGTGAATCAACGCACTGGGGATATGACGACGAACTCGTCCACGAAGCAATGTATCGAGCCAACGGAACTCGTGACGATGTCGCTGAATATTGTCGAGCTCACGTGAATGGACTGGCAGGACCTCGCAATCCTATTCCGTCTGAGGACGCTGACTTATCGGCCCTGAGGGTAGACGCATCGAAAGAAGGAGAGGAGTCCAACAATGCTGCTGCTACTGCTCCTGCTGCTCTTGAAGCAGAGCCAATGAATCTTGATACATTACCGGACCTGGCATCCGCCGACGACATGGTAGAATATGTCGACCGACAGATCGACAACAGTGCTGGCGATAATAGCAGCACCAACTCTAGAGTAACGAACAGCGCTGCTCAAGCTTCTTCCACTGTTGTAAACGACATTCCCCCTGAAGAGAACTCCGGTGCCGATCTCGTCACTTTGAAAGAGCGCCTGGATAGCATGCGTGCGGATATTCGGAGCAATTTGATCGATCAATGCTTGGACGTTATTCGAACTCATCCTGAGACTGCCATTGATGTTTCCGATTTAGTCTCGGCGGTTGTCTTCAAAGAGAGGCGAGACCCGGAGGCCGACGAAGAAGTTGCTTCTACCTTGACCTTTGCGCTTTCCTCATTGGCGCTTGATCAGGAGAACAAGCAGCGAAATGGCAAATGCATTGCCGCCTACGCCCATCTGCTGGCTCTGCTCCTCCAGAATGAAAAGTTTTTCGCGCAGAGTGCCGAAATACTCGCCGATAAGGTGGACGAGTATGTAGGATTTTTGAAGGTGCCCCTTACCTCATCAGTCGACGAGATACCACCATGGATACCTTATGTTCTACTCGTTTTAGAGGTACTTCTTTGTCATGACGAGCGACCTGTCCCCGCTCAATGGAGACGTCCTAAAAATATAGATGAGGCTTTTGAAGAACCCATACTGTCGACCGGATTGCCGCTGGTAGGCGAGGAAAATCGCAGCAAGATTCTCGTGTCGCTGCTGGATCTCCTCCCGCGCATAGGCAAGGAAGAAACTCTGGCCACCGCAGTTCTGCGAGTACTTGTTATTCTGACCCGCAAACGTGCTGTGGCAAAAATTGTCGGCGAGAAGAAGAATTTGCAACGCTTGTTCTTGATGGTGAAGCAGTTATCTGGTACCGGCTCTGAACGTCTCAAGCAAATGGGGCTGACCGCTCACATGATGACAATTTTGCGACATATCGTTGAAGACGAGGAGACGATGAAGCAAATTTTGCGAACAGAGATTCCGATAGGCTATCACAACCTATTACGCAGCACACGCGGCCATGCCGACCTGCCCGCCTTCTTGCGGGTCTTGGCGCCTCTTGTGCTTCGTGCCCCGGACTTGTTTGTGGAGATCGCGAACGAGATGCTCTACTTCACGAGATGGGAGCCTGAACGTGACGAAATCAACAGGCACCACATCAACATGCCATCCCCTCTGGGACTCAAGGACCATGTTTTGAACAGCGGCCAGGAGACTGCCGATACCAAGGAAATGGTTGGTGGAACGGTCAAAGCCTCAACAGAGCCAGCGGATAAGGAAATGACTGATGCTCCCAAGACACTCCATGATGTTAAACGACCGATCGTGGAGAATCCCGACGGTGTGATTCATTTCCTACTATGCGAGCTAGTCAATTATCGTGAAGTTGATGATAAGGAGCCATCCGCTACGACAGCCTTGTCAATTACGGAATCGGCTCCAGGGCTTGTAGACTCTGAGAATGCAAGCCCGACGGATCCATCAACCAACAACAATGCGAAGGAGAAAAAGCAGCCGAAGCCTGTATTCAAGGCGGAAGAACATCCTATTTTCGTTTACAGATGCTTCTTGCTCAATTGTCTCGCAGAGCTATTACAGAGCTACACACGGACCAAGGTTGAATTCATAAATTTCAAGCGCAGTGCGCCGCCATTGTCAACAACTACTCCCATAAAACCCCGCACAAGCATTCTGAACTACCTAATCTATGATCTGCTGTGCCAGAGCAATCTCAATGGTACGACAGATACAATCACGTCAAAAAAGAGAATCGCAACGTCCACACTCACCCAGAAGGTCTTGGTGGCACTTGTTTCAAAGACAAGCGAGAAACACATGGATCGTGCTCTTGACAAGTTCGCGTATGATGACGAACCCGACCTCTTGTTCGTGCGAAAATTCGTCTTGGATACCATACTTAAGGCCTACGAGAAAGCACCGCTGACGGACGAGCCCCTTGAAACTCGCTATTCTCGAATGCAGTGCCTGGCTGAACTAATGAATCATATGGTTGGCGAAAAAGACCGGGAGAACCCCAATCCAAGAAATTATGATTATGACCAATCTCGTTCACAGGCGCAACTGCGTCGTTTGATGTACGAAAAGGGATATGTCGAGAAGCTTACATCCTCTATTGCTGAGATCAACCTTAACTATCCTGGTGTCAAGCGTGCTATTAAGCATATTCTCCGCGTTTTACGGGTTCTTACAGGTACCGCGAAAGAACTGAGCCACTCCAGCATCCTTCCTGCCGACCCAGCAGGAGACAACAGTGATGACGAGTTTGCCTCATCGTCATCCATATCTGATGTTGACGACGACAATCGTGAGGAGACACCAGATCTCTATCGCAACTCGGCGTTAGGCATGCTAGAGCCCCGGGGAGAGGATGACGAATCTGATGAGGGCGAGGAAGACGACGATCAAGACATGTATGGCGATGACTATGACGATGACGAGATGGATTACGGCGAAGATGACTTGTCTGACGGTGAAGACGATATTAGCGATGAAGACGAAGAACTCAGTGGCATGGGAGATATCGAAGGTCTTCATGGCGAACCTGGCGTCGTCGAGGTCATCATGGACGACGACGATGATGATGCTGACGACGACGACGACAGTGAAGTCGACGAAGATGATGATATGGAGTCTGCAGATATGGAAGACGTCGAAGATCGAGTTGAGATCGTTGATGAAGATGGCAATCTTCTGGAGGAAGATGGAGACTCGGGCTGGGAGAGTGAAAGCGATATGGATGCAGAGGAGGATCATGATGAGGATGGCTTGGGTTATGACGCAGACGCACAAGAAGAAGAAGAACAAGCAATAATCCATAGCATGGGGCCGGCGACTTTGTTGAACGACATGGCGAGGGCCATCATTGTGGACGACGGCGGATATGAGCCTGAGCTAGGTGTTGATGATCACTATCTCGACGATGATCATGATGATGGTGGTAAGTCTGATATTCTCAAGCCTTTACATACTTACGTGTTTGCTTATCTGATTGCGCAGAAGATGACGATGACGAAGAGGATATCGATGACGAGGAGTACTTCTACGACGACAGCTATCCTGGTAAGGCTGTGCTCACTTTTTCTTCATTCCGCCCTGATGGATTTTTTTGTGAACATTCTCGCTTATAATTGAAAACAACGACTAACTTGCGGCGAAGGACATGGTGAAGCCATCCTGCCAGGCCTCGGATGGGACAACGACAACCATGACGTTGATGACAGAAACAGGCAGCTTGTGTTTTTGGAAGGAAACCATCGACATTCGTTCCTGACGAGGATGGATAATAGAAGTCCTTATCCGCCTCGATTCTCGGGTTCTAATCGTGATCGTCTTGGTGAGATTTTTCTTCTTTGTGTATCTCTCTGTGTTACTAGTATCAGCTCACACCATTATTTTTTTTAGATTTCCGGAGCTACTTTTCTCGCAATCATCGTGCCACTGGGCCACAGTCCAATGTCGAGGATGGTCTTAATCCTCTCTTGCGTCGCAGTGACCAAGTAAACGAGGCCTCGTCACGACAAGGAAATACACATTCTTTGGACCTGAGAATTCCCCAGAGTCTGCTTGGTGGTGGGCGGCACAACATAGACGGACCAATGGGCCTGCTTGGAGAGCTCATGGAATTCTTGCCCATGATGGGACGGAATGGTAACACTCAGCAGTCGTTCCACTTTCACATCACAGGGCCTGGAGGATCTCAAGACCTGAGAGACCTTGGGCCTGCACGATTGGAAAGAACGGAGAACAGACGAGACGGTGCAGTTCATGAACCATACCAGGCAGTATTCTTCACGCCAGAATCGACCCTGGATCGTTATCAGGAGGAAGCTAGGATGGTTTTTGCGCCCGATCATCTTGGTGAGGCTGGCAAACTCTGCAACATCATAACCGCCAATATGACTCCAGACCTGATCGAGCTTGAAAAGAAAAAGAAGGCTCAAGAGATTGAGCTCCAAAAGCAGGCCGAGGAAGAGCGAAAAAAGAGGGAAGAAGAAGAACGCAAGGCTCGGGAAGCAAAAGCCGCTGAGGAGACAGCTGCTAAAGAGAAGAAAGAGGAAGAGGAGCGCGAAGAAAATGACCGAGCACTCCGCGAACGCTTGGCTGCAGTCGAAGGCGCTGGTGCAGCTGAACATCACGAACGGGCTGATGAGGAATCGATGGAAGGCGTGGTCGAGACGTCCGAGTCTACAGTCATCAGCGACACCCCATCACAGCAAGTTTCTGGCCCCACTGCGACCGATCACACCCGTGTCATGACAACCATCAGAGGCGAAGAAGTGGACGTCACGGAGCTCGGCATCGATCCTGAGTATCTTGCGGCGTTGCCTGAGGAGTTCCGGGAGGAAGTTATCGCTCAGACAGTAAGTGAACGGCGCTCGCAGGCACGCGAGGAGGCTACAGCCGGGGAAACCACGGATGTGTTCCAGGAATTCTTGGACGCTCTTCCTGAGGAATTGCGACTGGAAATTGCTCAGCAGGAACGACAGGAAGAGCGCAGAAGACATCGAGAGGAGGGTCGCCGACAGGCCGCCGGTTCTTCCGGACAACCAGCTGTTGTAGAGATGGATGCTGCGAGCATCCTGTTGACCTTTCCACCTGCACTGCGCGAACAGGTTCTGTTGGATCAAGGAGCAGACATCATGGACCAACTGACTCCAGAGATGGCTGCTCAAGCCCGAGCCTTGACTCAGCAACAACATCCACCACCCTCCCAGCACCAGGGAACCAGATCCGCGGGTGCTTCCGGGAGAAGCGCAGGGCAAATCGCCGTCAATGCCCCTACTGATCAAAAGGTTCAGCGGCGAACCGTGGTCCAGATGTTGGAAAAGTCTGGAATTGCAACTCTTGTGCGGTTAATGTTTATCGCTCATCATGGTACCATCCGAACCCACTTATTCAGCGTCTTCGCCGACGTTTGTGAGAATCGTCAAAATCGGCTCGAGGTCATCAGCACTATTCTGCAGATTCTGCAAGAAGGAAGCACGGACATGAACGCGGTTGAGCGTAGCTTTGGGCAACTTTCCCTCAAAGCTCGAAAGCACAAAGAACGCGAAAATGAGTCCAAGACACCTCAGGGCCTTAAGAAATCCCTGGCAACATCGGGATCCATGAACGCGCATGTTCAACAGATCAACTCAGAAACTTCCCCATTGTTGATTGTGCAGCAATGCTTGGATCTTCTCGTGGACCTGTGCACGAGAAGCCAGCACATTTCTTGGCTGTTTTTGACAGAGCACGAAGTAGTTGGTTCCACTTTGAAGAAGGCCCTGAGTCGAAAAGGCAAAATGAAAGATTCAAAGGCACACAAGTACGCCATCAACTCTCTGCTGACTCTCCTGGACCGCGAAGTCGTTACGGAGAGCTCTGTTGTTATGACACATCTTGCCGACCTACTCAACCGCATCACGTTGCCGTTGCTGACCCTCGACCGCAAACGCAAAGACTCGCACACCGCCACCGAGAAGGACAAGGACAAGGACAAACCTACTTCTCTTGCCGTCGAACGGGAGCCGTCCACTTCAGCTGAGCAGGCTAGTGGCAGTGCTCCAGCTGATGCCGCTGCAGAACAGGCGCAAGCTCGAGCGCCTACAGATGCTCCGGCTGACGGCGAGCCTGCCAAGGAGAAAGACGAAGCCAGCCCCAAGAAGCCCAAACAGCTGCAGCCACCCATTGTTCCACCCCAAAACCTCACATTGGTCGTCAAGATTTTTGTAGCCAGAGAATGCAGCTCCAAGACGTTCCAGAACACCATCTCAACGATCAAGAACTTGTCTGCCATTCCAGGCGCCAAGACTGTGTTCGGACAAGAGCTTGTGAACCAAGCTCGTCTTCTGAGCGAAAATATTGTTTCAGACCTCGACGAACTCTTGCCTCACATTGAGCAAGCCACGTCGGGAACTGAGATTCAGGGAGTCGCACTGTCCAAGTTCTCACCGGGGGCATCCGAGCAGAATAAACTGCTGCGCGTCCTCACGGCTCTTGATCATCTCTTTGACGGACGAAAGAAGAGCGGAATCGGCAATGACGACGAGTCTAGACAAAGCGACAAGCAGCATCTGGTCACATCTCTATACCACAACTCCACCTTTTCTGCCATGTGGGAGAAGCTCAGCGCTTGTCTCAGGGCCATCCGCGAGCGAGAAAACATGCTCAATGTTGCCACAATTTTACTTCCGCTGATTGAATCTCTCATGGTCGTCTGCAAGAACACGACTGCAGGTGACGATTTTTCTCAAGCCCAGACAAACAAAGAGTTGGTCATCTCCAGCCCTCCACCAGAATCTCGCACCGCCAATCTATTCTTCACATTTACCGAAGATCATCGCCGCATCCTCAACGAACTGGTCCGAAACAACCCAAAGCTCATGTCGGGAACATTTGCGCTTCTGGTAAAGAACCCAAAAGTACTGGAATTTGATAACAAGCGCAACTACTTCAATCGCAGCGTCCACTCCCGCAATGGACAGAGTGGACGCCCGTCCCATCCTCCTCTGCAATTATCAGTGCGCCGAGATCATGTTTTCCACGATTCATTCCGGTCGCTTTACTTCAAATCCGGCGACGAAATGAAGTTTGGCAAGCTCAATATCAAGTTCCACGGCGAGGAGGGCGTTGATGCTGGTGGCGTCACTCGCGAGTGGTTCCAAGTACTCGCTCGTCAAATGTTTGACCCCAACTATGTTCTTTTCATTCCCGTCTCGTCCGATCGCACAACCTTCCACCCGAACAGCCTGAGCGCGGTGAATCCTGAGCATTTGCTCTTTTTCAAGTTTATCGGGCGAATCATTGGAAAGGCCTTGTATGAAGGTCGCCTTCTCGATTGCTTCTTCAGCCGCGCTGTCTACAAACGAATATTGGGCAAGTCTGTATCCGTCAAGGACATGGAATCCCTGGATCCGGAGTATTACAAGTCTCTTTGCTGGATGTTGGAAAATGAAATCGCGGATATCATTACTGAGACATTCTCTATCGAAGACGATGTGTTTGGTGTTACTAAAATCGTGGATTTAATTCCGAACGGAAGAGAAGTTGCTGTTACCGAGGAAAACAAACATGAATTTGTCCGTCTAGTAGTGGAACACAGACTGCTTGCGTCAGTAACGGATCAGATGGAAAGTTTCCTAAAGGGTAAGTTTCATGACGGTCAACGCACTTTCTTGTGCCCCCCCTCCCCGCTTTTCGTTGGATGCGTTGGAAAATCCAAACATCTGTCAAAAGGTAGAAAATATACTAAAAAAAAATAGGCTTCCACGAAATTATTCCGGCAGAGCTCATCTCCATCTTTAATGAACAGGAGCTGGAGTTGCTAATATCTGGTCTTCCTGATATTGATGTCGATGATTGGAAGAGCAACACGGAATATCAGAATTACACACCATCATCACAGCAGATTCAATGGTTCTGGCGAGCGGTAAGATCCTTCGACAAGGAAGAGCGCGCCAAGTTACTTCAGTTCGTCACTGGTACCAGCAAAGTTCCTCTCAACGGTTTCAAGGAATTGGAGGGCATGAACGGTGTCAGCCGTTTCAACATTCATCGAGACTACGGTGACAAGAATCGTCTGCCTTCTTCTCACACTTGCTTCAATCGTAAGTATCGTGACCCACCGTCCATGAGCGAACCATATATATCTAACAATATTGGGCAGAACTTGATATTCCAGAATATGAAAGCTACGATATGCTTCGTGCTCAGCTTTACAAAGCCATTACACAGGGCAGCGAGTACTTTGGATTCGCATAATTGGTAAATTTCTTTTGATGCGACATACACACTCCGCCTTGCGTAAAAATCCAAGTCGAGCGCAGTTGGGCAAGAAGTGAAGGTAGACTTTTTCGTGGCGTCTTGGTTTTGAACGTGCCAATTTGGCCAAGATGGTACTTTTATTCCCCCCACCATCGCTTTGCCCTTATACTTGTGGGGATCAAAATTCCTGCGCGTCTCTCTTCTACTCCCTCTTCTCCTCCCTCTTCTCCTTTTCTTCTCCTTTTCCTTCTCCTTTTCTTCTCTTTTTCTTCTCTTTTTTCTCCTTTTCCTCGATTTTTCGAAATGTGTACATCGTTTCGCGAGGTGATGGCAAACAGCACTTTTTAGCATTCTTTTCTTGTATCCAAGCACCATTCATGATGTTTATGGTATGATTATGTTTACGGACAGCACGAAGTGAACCGATTCTGGGAGAAGTGCAGGTCTCCCAGGCATTGGCGAGCTTTCGGAGTTCGGGCATGTTTTGGAAGGAGATGCATGCACTGTAGTATAGAACAAGAAATCTGGCGCTTAGAGAATAAACAATGCCGGCTTTCTACATCTGTTGAAGTTTTGTGACGCGAGGTAGCTGTACAAGTGATGACGGGTTATATACGCGCAAGCTCTGCGATCTCTGCATGAGAATGAAAAAGAAACAATAGTCGGGATACTGCTAGCTAACGTCGTGCTAATATGGTTTAAACCGTGTACAAGGACCAAGGAGGATATAGCTCTGAAAAGGGCAATATATCTTATTCTGGTGACCGACAGCACTGTGATAACAAGGGTGCATAAGAATGGTTTCACAGAAAGGAGTACAGAAGAGAATTTAGGGAAAGAAAACACGAAAATATATATATACATCCATATTAGGAAAAGGTATTACAATCAGATTAAAGATATGTAAGAAAATAAGGAGCAGAGGAGAAGAATAGAAAAGGAAGAAGGAAATTGTGAAGAATCATCTACTTTCCCGAGGGTCTGGGAGTTTCGTTATAAATCATGGGTCGCGACGTGCCGCGTCGTGTTTACAGGAATGGGGACGGTGCTTAGGATGGGCAGGCTGGGATGTACTACAGGACGAGTTGACGGACGGATGGACGCATGGCAGGAAGTGGCGGTGCTGGAAGATACATAGTCGTGATAAAATATGTCATGACATCGTCGGAAAATCAAGTTTAGACTCTGATACACCTAGCGACGTGGGAACCCCGTATAAAAGACTTCATTCCAATGACATTGACATTGTTCTCCTCCAGGACGTCATGTGTAAAAACCCTCACTCCACTTGAGATTTGCTCTTCTTTAAAACCACATAAATGCAATGCATGAGGCCCACTAGTAGGACCTTGGTATTCTTGGACCTTTTTTAACCACTTGTTGTGTAATGTTTTGAGTTCATTATAAAATATAAATTTTAGACGCCAGAGACTACATTTACTTGTGCATGGAGGAAGCGCGACGCTTGCGGGCATCGGCCTTGTGGGCCTTGGCCTCGGCGACACGCTTGGCGAGGATCTGAGCGTACTCGTTCTGGTGGTGAGGATATGTCAGTAATGAAACTTGTGAATGCCATATTGATTGATGATTGGTCTAAGAAAAAAAAGTAAGGAGCAAGCAAACTTACAGCCTCGTCCTTGACCTTCTCGGTCTGGCGGCGCTTGAGAGCAACACGGTGGCGCTTGTGCTGGAGACGCTGGGGAGTGACCAGTCTCTGGATCTTGGGAGCCTTGGTGTAAGGCTTCTTGCCCTCACCCTTGGGCTGCACCTCGCGACGGATGACGTACTTGCGGACCTATTTCATCCGGAAGAATGGTGATTAGCATGGCCGTTGCAACTCGCAAGTTTCTTTTTTCGAATTGTACTCTTCGGGACCCCGGAGGAGTGGCAGAGAGGGCTAAAGAGCTTGTAGAGCAGCAATGATCTGGATGGGTTGCCGACAAGATTTCTTCCTTTGTGTCTTGTGACGAACAAGATACGTTGAATGGGGAGAAAAAAAAAGAAGAGAACATCTTCCGTGTCTGGCATAATCCCTTTTCCTCTCTTGCTTTGGGCTCTTAAGGTTTTCCCCTCAAGCCTCTTTCGTTTCTCCTCCTCGGGTCCCATCTCACTCTCTATCCGGACTGCCCTAACCACCACCGCAGCTCCGAATAGGCGATGATCGAGTATGGATTGAAGGAGGTGTAACATACATCGTCATCCTTGGTGAGGCCGAAGAACTTGCGAATCTTGGTGGCGCGCTTGGGGCCCAGGCGCTTGGGGTGAACGACGTCGGTCAGGCCGGGGATGTCAGCATCGCCCTGCTTGACGACACTGAGAGCCAAGACAGACAGGTCCATGCCGACAATGCAGCCACGGACAGACTTGCGCTTGCGCTCACCAGCGCGGCGAGGGCGGTAGCAAGAGTGGCCATCGGCGAGCAGCAGACGGACACGTCCGGGAGACAGGACACCCTGCTTCATGGGGAAACCCTGCTTGTCGTTTCCTCCGGTAATGCGGAAGATGTAGCCCTTGAACTCGTCGCCGACGGAGTCGCCAGGAACCTCGGCACCCATCTAAATACATCGTACCCACGTTAGTCTTTTGATGGCCATT
Organism: Claviceps maximensis; assembly: GCA_018360255.1. NCBI lineage: Eukaryota > Fungi > Ascomycota > Sordariomycetes > Hypocreales > Clavicipitaceae > Claviceps > Claviceps maximensis. Next base: position 77,620 of record SRPZ01000008.1, read on the forward strand.
CATATTTCCCATCTCGAAAGCAACCGCACGCCACTGTCGTCGACCAGTCCCTTTCAAGTCGTAACAGTCACATTGGAACGTCGTCGGGCGTCGAGACACGTCGTCACGGCGGGTGCTATTTCTGGGGATGAAAGTAAAGAGGTCTCGCAGGACGTGGCAACGTACGCGCTTCTCCATGAAGACAGCGAGCTTACGCTCATCCTCAATGTCGATCAGCTTTTGGCTGCCATTGGCAGGGTAAGAGATGTTCAACTATAGATGAAGTAAAAGGTTAGTCTACTCTGACTGATTTTCTTTAGTAAATCGAAAACCCGACATTGGCACACAAGATGCCTCCAACAATCGAGCTAAGATGTCATGTTGTGAAATGGTCGCCTCGAGTTGGGCATCAAGTAGCCATGTCGTTCGTATCGCGGCGAAATCGCGCAGGAATGATTCGTACCTTCATCTTGCCAGTGTGTGATGGTGCAAGTTGACTTGACCTGGCAGGTGTGAAGCGGTGATGGATAGATGGATATGCTAACAGGAAGCGGCCTCACGAGAAGGGGAAAAAAAAGGGCAAATTCGAGAAAGTGTGTGCCGCTAGGGTTCCCTTTCTGTTCGTTGTGGGGGGGACGGAGGTTACAACCAATCACGATTAGACGTGGTGGAGAGCATTCGTTTGCTGTGGTTGGTTGCTGAGCCATGCTGTCATGAGCCACAAATCTTCTGACATAGGTACGCCACAGTTTGCCTCGTCGGCGCGTCGGCGCCTTGTGAGTTCAATCGAAACGTGCGATGACAACTCCTCTGATTTGTGTTTACATAGTAGGTACCTACCTACATACATACATATGTTGGGGCATGGCCTGATTTTTAATATGTTTTGGCCCCGGAAACATGTGGTCCAAAGTCTTGAGTCCGACGTAATGGTAATTGAGGCAGGTGCACGTCCTGGACAAGATTGATCTCATACGCATCATGTTCCTTGGCGCATCTCGAATCTGTCCACTCCAAATCTACATGACATGCAGCTTCCTCTCCAGACTGCCCCAGACCACATCATCCCCCATTCTTATATCCCCCGCTCATGCACACATGTTTTGCTCAAATCACAGCTTCAAACACACACCACACGCTTCAATAATGTCATCAGCAAAGCTTCACCCACCCCAAAAGCCCTCCACCCCAATATCAAACCCCCTCCCACAACTAATCCAGACCCCTTCTGGCCTCGCCCTCCTCGAACTACAAGGGGAAATCAACCTGCCCCTCGACTCCGCCGGCGAAGCCCTCAAGGACACCATTGAGATCGGCAAGATAGATTTCCCAGACTACGTCCCCGACGCAGAGGGCACGGCATGGATGAAGCGCGTCCACATGCACGTCGGCCAGCACCAGCGCCTGACGGGCGAGGTGAGGAAGCTTCCCAAGGCGATTGCCGTCATCCGGAAGAGGGCGAACAGGATGCTTGAGAACTCGACGGGTCCCTACATGGAGGAAGGGGAACATATGGAGATTGTCGAGATTGTCAAGTACAAGATTATGTTTTCGAATAGGCCTGAGCCTGTGGGGACGGCGATTGCTGCTTGAGCTGCTTTCTCTGGGGGGACAAGGCGGGTTCGATAGCCAGATTAGCTTGGCTTTGACTGCCGAGGGGTTATCCAGGCGGATGACCATTACCATTCCCGATCAGCAATGGCAGATGAATAAATATATTGATCATTAAATCGTCAGGTTTACGCTGATTTTTTATTTTTCTTTACCCCCCCTTAGTCTTCCACTTTAGTCCTGCTATCAACCAGCCACCATGCCATCCCCTGGCCTTGTCCTTCCCAAGCCGTCCTTCCCATAGTAATCCATGGGATAAACACTGCCCTTGTGCCATTCCTCCCTGACGCCCAACGCAACGAGTGCCTCGTACGGCGTCAGAAGAGGCCGAGGAAACGCGTAGCCCCAGTCTATGCTCAGCCGCGGACATGCCACCTGCACCCAGCACTCGACCTCATTCATCAGGGCCAACTTGCCGGGGAAGATCTCGCTCAGCAGCAGGTTGACCCAAGGAATTCCCTTCTCCGTCAGACGCTTCTCAATGAGGGCCATGGTGTGCGGATTTCCCTGCCGGCCCAGCGAGCCGAGGATCAAGCCCCATCTCTTGGCTGTTTTGGCCGTGTGGATGGCGTTCCTCCGGAGAGACTGCATCTCGTCGTGGCCATATGTCTCGCGGGTCAGTTTCCTTGAATAAGGATCATATCGGTAGGCCGGGATGGTAGGGTTGTGGATCATGATGCTCTCGAGGTGGAAACGCCCATCGCCGAGGTACAAGATCAGATCTGCGGCGTCGCCTTCGGTGAGCCGCGGAGAGGTGCAGCCCAGGATCTCTCCTTTACTCAGGGGTGCAATCTGTGGCACCAAGACGTTGAATCCGGCTGCCTCGAGAGAGCTCCGCACGCCATGTATCGTCGCGTTGAACTGGATCGTGCCGACCACGGCAATGGTCTTGCCGGACGCAAAGTTGCGCTCGAGTGAAGCAAGTAGATGGGCTGTGTCGATGCTGATGTCGACAAAGACGTACAGCGTCTTGATCTTGGTGACGTCCACCGGGATGAGACAGCTGTGCGCATAGTGAACGAGCAGATCGCATCCCAGTGCGCGGGCCGTATAGTCATCTATACAACAGGCACCGTAGGTGACGTCTCCCATGATGAGGGTCTCGATTCCCGGGCAGAACTGGGTCAGAATGTCTGAAATGGTGGTTGCGAAGAGGAGCAGGCCCTCTGGCATCTGGAGCGCAACCTTTTTGACGCCGGACGAGCGGATCCTGTGAATCGTCTTGGGGATCTCGAAACTGTAGTTGGCGGGCAGGATGGCGATAGCTTCCTTGAGGTTTGTGTCTTCCAGAATCTCGGCAGGTACCCTATTTAGCAGACGAGGAGCTCTTTTGGGTTTAGCAGCTGCAAGATGACCTGTCAGCTCGGTTTTCTCTCTCTCTGTCTCCGTCTCCGTCTCTTGTCTCTTGTCTCTCTTTTTTACGCATATTCCCGTGATAAAAAAAACCAACCTTGCACAGCACCGCTCTCCGCCTCCATGCCCGCCGAGCCAGCCTTGGCCGCTGCCTCGGCGGCCGCCCTTCTCCCAACAAATCGTTTCCTCGGCTGCTTCGCCCCAGGAACCTGCGACGCAGGCACTCCAATCTCCCGAGAATTCACCTCACGAGCCTGAGCGAGCTGGGCTTCTTCGATATCGGCCGCGATGCCGAGATCGGCTTGTGCCCTGTCGTCCTCCATTCGGGAGGGAAGAATGGGGCGAAGACGGGATTGTCCGCCGGTGGAAAATTCGCTGGCCGAGTCGTCTTTGATGGTCCTTTTTCCAGGCAGGATGCGTGTACGGCAAGATGGCTTCCGGGGATCGTTTGGAGCTGATGACGTTGAGATGGTGCGGGTTATGCGATTTGTTTCCGATTTTTTTTTTTTTTTTGGTTACATCTTTAAAATCATGGTTCCCGACTTTGCTTGTGCTACGATTGGCCACTGTGACTGACCGGCTGCATGTGGTCTGACTTGTCCGTGACCCAAGATGGTGCTAGCCGCAAGACACCATCAAAACCGGGTCTCCACTGTCCCCCACTGTCCCCTGCCTGCGTCTATTCGTGGCGTACGTTTCGTGTCAGCCACACCGACAACGTCACTATAAATGCACTGCAGAGTCGACGACACCAGACACATTCCATCGCAGCGTAATGCAATCCAGTTTTGATTTTCATGTTTTTTTTTAAATAGGTCAAAAGACCACACAATAAATTACAAACCACGCTCTCATCATGAATCAAACCCGCACGTGACGAGGTTTCACATCATTACTTATTACTCTGAAAATGCTACCTATCCTCATTGATCCCCCCCCCCCGTCGCCGTCCTATGACTTCTCGTTGCCCATCAAGCTGAATCGATACTTGGCCTGCAATACATAGGGGTCACCGCCCGGCTCGTAAATCTGCTTCTTGCTCCGCATCCACTCGGGGTTGTTAATGGCATCAATCCAGTCCTGAACCTCGAGCACGAGACATCCGTACTTGGGAATGGTACGGGGGAACTTGTCGCCGTCGACGCCCTGGGTCTTCTTGAGGGCGATGGATCCGTTCTGGCCGCTGCACGAGTACATCTGGAAGGCATCCTGATCGGTGTAGACTTCGAGTCTGATGCCGGACCAATCTGAGGAGAGGGTAGTGACGGGTCCTTGCTTGCGCCAGTCGTAGGGGCCGAGGGCGCCGCGGTTGTTGATGTAGCAGGTGTCTGCGCAAGGCAAGTTAGTCGGGGCTTTTTCTTTTGTGTGCGTGTGCGTGTATGTTGTCTTGGTTTTTGGCACACAAAAAAAGAAAAAAAAAAAGGAAAAACAAAAATCCTAGTCATGGCTCTCTTCTCTAAGAGTGACTGACGTACCATAGCCGGTGCAGTTGAAGCCGCAATTGCCCTTCATTTCGTCGTCATTCCAAGACGCCCCAATCTGCTTGGGCTTGCTCCAGAAATCATTGACGCTCCCCATCTTGTTGGCCAGAATGTCGCCGGTGGGGATGAGAATGTTGTCGACGCCAACGCGCGTACCGGCGTAGGGCATGTGCAGGGTGTGGTTGAAGATGGTGTTGGTGTCGTTGTTGGCAAAGCCGTCGAGGTTCCAGTAGGCATGACTGCTGAGCATGATGGGCGTCTTCTTGGTGGTCGCCTCGGCCACCATCTTGAAGTCCCAATCCCGGCCGTTGAGGGTGTAGGTGATGAGGGAGACGACTTCGCCGGGGAAGCCCTCCTTGCCGTCGGGGTCGACGATGGAGAAGGTGATGCTGTGCCTGGTGTGGGAGACGACGGTGAAGTTGCGCCAGTCCCAGCCGTCGGGGCCGCCGTGCAGGGTGTCGACGCCGTCGGGGTGCTCGCTGGTAGGGTTCTCGTTGGGCGTGATGTTGTAGCGGACGCCGTCGAGCTCAAAGGTCGAGTTCTTGATGCGGTTGGCGTAGCGGCCCGGCACTCCGCCAAAGTGAGGGTGCTGCTTGTCCTGGCCGTAGTACGAGGCGTTGTCGAAGCCGGCAACGATGTCGCGGGCGATGCCGTGCCGGTCCTTGACCAGGAAGTTGGAGACGGAGGCGCCGTAGGCGATGAAGGCGGCCGAGATGTCGTCGCCGTAGATCCAGTACTTGCCGTCCTTGTCGGGCCGGGGAGTCTTGTGCGTGTCTGCGTTTGCATCTGCGCCGGCATGGGCGTCGGCGGCGAAGACGGCGGGCAGCGCGTTGGCTGCAACGGCCGCGACGGCCAGCACCCGAGTCGTCCACTTCATGGCGGTGCGTGTGATGAATGTGAGTGGCGGGTGAGGAGAAGAGGCCGTGATGTGTACCACGGACAAAAGATATGCAGGTGGTCTTGCGACCTGGTCTGCCGGCCTAGCGTGTCTAGACTACCTACACCGGAGTTGTCTCGCAAACCAACGGCCGTGTCTAGTGTCCTGGAAAGGGAAGTCGTTGTCGTGACGAGGAAGAGGACGAACCAAGCCACGAGCCAGGAGGGGGGAAAAGAATAATAATAATAAAAATCCCAAGATGAAAGAGCAACAAGAAACTGACCCAAGAGGCAAATCAGCAAAATCCGGGGAAGCAAAGGGGGCCAATTTATAAAGCCGGTGCAACGATGCGGCTGACCCCCTGTGCAATGCAAGGCAACTTGACGCACCCGCAGCAGTCCACGATCAACAAAGAGCTAGTCCCATTCATGTGCAAGTTCTTTTTCTTAGCCTCGCGAATAATCAAGCGGATGAATCCGGGGAATGAATTGGGAAAAGAAATTAGAAAAAAAAAATAATGCAAACAAAAAAAAAAATACAAATAAATAAAAACCACCAAGCAGACGCCTCCCCAATTCAAAAGACGGCCTGCGTCACGAGACAAGCTCCCTCATCTCCTCCGCATCACGCGTGCTGGGATTCCCCGCTCCCGTGCATGTGCCCCAGCTCCCAGCACCCAAGCCCCCTGTTCGCGCCGCCAAAAGCCAACCATGCACCATGCATACATAATGCAATGCACAATGCCGTCCCCGCCGTCCAACCCGCCCATCCATAGCCGCGCCCATCAGCGTCCGCGCCTTGCCAAGTTCGCAGCGCTCTGCCTGAACCATTTTCCATGCCTTTCCAGATCCGTGCTGCAGGCGGCACGAGACCCTCCAGCTGGAAATCAACTCTCATTTCCCAATCACATACCCGGCCTCCATGCCGTCCGTCAACACCTTTGTGCCTGACCTCAATTCCGCTCGTCCGAGTATCTGTGAGAACCCCCCCCCCCCCCCAATCTCAACACAGACAACATGATGGATCCTGACGTCCCGCGTTGAGCCTTTCCCATCTGGTCTTCTCCGGCGTCTCCGACAACCCACCAGCAACAGCAATCCCGACGACACACACCTCGCACCCGCCCTCAAGACATGGAATCCCAACTGCAATTCCTTCACTCCTCATCACCTCCGCTCATCCCATTATCCAACCTACCCAGCACTCACATTCACGATTCCAGCAGCACTATTCTCAAATCACCTTCACCCATGACGCATGCATATTTGTATACCAATATATACACATACAATATACATACATACACACTGTATATGCTGTCGGCGGCCGAATATCTATCTACACATCATCTCTGCTGGCATCTTCTCATACACAAACCCGCGAGGCAAAAGATCGAGCATAAAACTACAGTATTCCCTATCTCACTTCCTAAATAGACTCTCGTTGGACGCATATTTCATGTATACACAGATGCGCGCGCGCGAGCACGCCAAGCAGAGCTAAGAGTCCCTTTGCCAACTTGAAGCTACTAATCCACTTGTCCCTAGTTGCACATTCATTGTCTATTACACTGCCTTTCAAACCTCGATTAAAAAAAAAGTCTCTTGTTTTTCTTCTTCTCCTCCACCTTCCTCTTCTCGATAAGGAAAAAAAAGACAACGGAATGAAAAAAAAACCAACAACAAAAGAAAAACGAGAGATAGAGAAAAAAAAAAAGAGACGCTGTTGCGGTTGCACATGTTGCCTCTCCTACGGTCTAGTGTCCATACACTCGTGGTGGAGTGCTCCGTCTCATGCGTCAATCAGGTTCTCTTCCGTCTGTTGCTGATCATTTCCGGCCGCGTCAGCGCGAGCCTTGCCCTTTGACTTGGCATCCTTCTGGGCGCGCTGGTAGAATTCGTTCAACACCTTGCCCGGAATTCGGTTGAGAAGGTCCTTGGGGAAAATTCGCAATAGGCTCCATGCCAAGTCCAGAGACTCAAAAATGGTTCGTGACTCATAGGCGCCTTGAGCGATAAACTGTCGCTCAAACTTGTCCAAGAACTCCAGGGACAGCTTGTCTTCGGCCGAGAGGGCTTCCTCACCCACAACTGCCTTCATGGCAGCGGCGTCACGACCAATGGCATACTTGGCATACAGCTGGTTGGACACATCGCCATGATCCTTTCGAGTCATGCCCTCTCCAATGGCTGACTTCATCAGACGCGACAGCGATGGAAGCACGTTGATAGGTGGGTAGATGCCACGGTTATATAGCGCTCTGTCGACGAAAATCTGTCCCTCGGTGATATAACCTGTCAAGTCGGGAATCGGGTGGGTAATATCGTCGTTGGGCATGGTTAAGATTGGAATCTGCGTAATGGACCCATTGCGGCCGGCGACACGACCAGCTCGCTCGTAAATGGTAGACAAATCAGTATACATGTAACCAGGGAAACCACGCCGACCAGGCACCTCTTCTCGGGCCGCCGAGACTTCACGAAGCGAATCGCAGTATGCCGAGAGGTCGGTCAAAATGACGAGGACGTGCTTCTCCAGCTGGTAGGCATAGTATTCGGCCGTCGTCAGAGCAAGACGAGGAGTAATGATACGTTCGATACTAAGGGTAGCCGTTAGCGAAGCTCAAAAACTGCACCACAATGATGATGCTCTCATAATGCGAATCGACTCGATTTGCGGCCCAAAGTACTCACGTAGGATCATTAGCAAGGTTAAGGAACAATGTGGTACGTCCCAAGCTGCCGTTTTCCTCAAAATCACGAGTAAAGAATCGAGCGGTTTCCAAGTTCACACCCATGGCGCCGAAAACGATGGAAAAGTTCTCTTCATGGCCATCATGGACGCCCTTGTTCGTGACGCCCTTCTGCTTGACCAGGCCGGCCTGTCGACAAATTTGAGCAGCAATCTCATTGTGCGGGAGACCGGAAGCCGAGAAGATGGGAATCTTTTGGCCTCGAGCAATCGAGTTCATGGTATCGATGGCAGAGATACCAGTCGAGATCATCTCCTCAGGGTATTCCTAATGTGTAGTTCAGCATACCCGTCATCGTTGTGTTGTGTTTGCTGTGCTCATCTAGTGAACCGTGAACCAATCCCGGGGAGGGGATAAATAAATACGTACACGAGAGTAAGGATTGATGGGACTTCCGTTGATATCAAGATATTCCTCGGGCAAGACCTTGGGGCCTTTGTCAATGGCGCGGCCAGATCCATCAAAAATGCGACCAAGCATGTCCTCGGAGACACCAAGTTTCAAGCTTTCACCAGTAAATTCCACTCGCGTCTACAAACACAACATGGTCAGCAAACATTGAACATGATGCCGTGCGACGGAAAGGCTTTTCAGATTCATATGCTCCTTACCTTCTTGACATCTACGCCAGACGTGCCTTCGAAAACCTAGTACGATTCAATCAGCTGCGTTCCTATATCCAAGTGCCAGTAGTTTGTCGTCAAGGGTCAAATCCGTACCTGAACCACGGCTCTATCACCTATTCAGCATCGTCAGTACAAGCCCAAGACGTTCCCCGGACCAGAAATACATACCGCGAGCCTCAAGGACCTGACCGGATCGGACAGTTCCGTCAGGCAGGGTGAGTGACACGATTTCATTGTATCTCGGGAACTTGACCTAAATGACGCCATCACAATCATCAGCATTGGCCATCCACACCCTTACTACCGGCCCCCCCGGGGGCCGCAATTGAATTATCCTAACATTCTCCAAAATGACCAATGGGCCGTTGACACCACCAACGGTGTTGTATCGGATTCGCGGCACGACCGAGTACGACGACGATTCGCGGGGGTCTCCCATTGTGGCTTTGAAAAGCAGAACAGGCTTTGGTGGGGGGCTTTTTTGGAGACGAGTGCGAAGAGAGAGGGACTCGAGCGGTCGTTAGGGTGGACGTGAAAGCGCGGCCGAAAGGGAGCGAGATGGCGAAGAAGGGGAGGGAAAAAATCAGAATCCGTTGAACGGTTCGTGAGGCTCTGCTTCCAAGTAGTTGTTGCAGAAACGATGGCTCGGTCCTACTGGCCAGGTGAGAAACGGAGTTGTGGTGACGACTGGAGCCACGAACTAGATTGGGCGAGATTAGAGGAGGTGAGGTTGAGCCTGCCGGGCTGGGCTGGGCTGGTTCAGACGCAGGTGGAGCCCCGTTTGGAGCCCGCTCTAGGGACGTCAGGCCAGTGAGGGAGCTGCAGCCAGGACGCCGTTGCAAATTGCTTAGCGCACATCGGTGACATCACATGACTGGTCCGTGGTCACTGTGCGTCCGAGTGGCTGTTCTGTGTTGATGACTTGGACACATGCATGCTCCGTGCCAGTCCCGACTCGCCATAGTATTCCACATCATATTTTGATCTCATGAAAGTGGACAGGCCAAACACTTTAGTTTTTAGTTTTATTAATTTTCTTAAAGGCTTTTTTTTTTAATTTTAGGTAATTTTTTTAAGGAGGGGGCTTTGCCGAACTATTCGTGGAAGCCAAACATTATCCAGGTAAAATCAAACTCCACCCTACACAGCACTTGCTGGCCATTTCGCGCAGCGACGTTACCGTCTTTCCTGGCCCGCAATCGTCGACACCCATCGGACCACGCGCTGTACCACGCCTTGGACTATTTACACAAAATCAAGCACTGTCCGGTCAATCAGGTATTGCAACTCAAGCAGGAGCATTGGTGTCCCCAACCGTACTTCTCGCCCGCGCGCCAAGAACAGCCTTTCCGACCGTACTATCATTCGACTTGCCCAGCTCGGCCGTGATCCAAGACCCGATATCAGACAAGGCATCGAGATCGATGCCCGTGTCCATGCCCAGCGTCTCCATGAAGTAGACCATGTTCTCCGTAGCAACGTTCCCTGTGGCACCAGGGCTATAAGGGCACCCGCCAAGCCCGCCAACACTGCTGTCAAATGTCCTGATACCGTGTTCCAGAGAGACAGCCGTGTTGACCAGCGCCTGCCCGTACGTATCGTGGAAGTGCATAGCAATGTCCTCGGTGCGAATGCCGGCAGCGGACATGCATCGCAAGAGTGCGCCCGTGCGAGGCGCTGTTCCCATGCCGGTCGTGTCGCCCAGCGAAATCTCGTCGGCACCTGCTTCGAGCAGCTCAGTTGATATCTCGGCGACCTTGTGAGGATCAACGTCGAAGCCTTCAAAGGGGCAACCCAAGACCACGGATACATAGGCTCTGACTCGCAGACCCAGCGCCTTGGCGTCCTGGATGACGGCCTTGAATCGATCCAACGACGTTTGAACATCGCAGTTGAGATTCCTTTGTGAGAAGCTCTCGGTGGCTGCTGCAAACACGGCAATTTCTATTGCGGGCCTAGGCTCACCCTTTTCGTTGTGTTGTACATCGAGTTCCGTAGAGAAAGTCGAAGGGTTGGCCCTAAGGATATCGGCCGCGTTCTGAAGTCCCTTGGTATTGGGGCTTAAGAACGAGTATGTCATTGGAACAGAAGCTTGAAGTTTGCTCCGCAAGATGTGCTCCAATATCTCGCTCGAGTTCGCCATCTACATACATGTCCCGGATAGTCAGAACATATTTTTCGATGTCGAAGAAGAAAGTTTTGCGCATGTTTTACCAATCTCGTCGCGACAAACTTACTTGTGGCACCCATTTCGCGGACACAAAAGAACCAGCCTCGATTGTGGACAGGCCTGTTTTGGCCAATCTTTCAATCAGCTCGATCTTGGTTGCCAAGGGAATGGCCTTCTTTTCGTTTTGCAAGCCATCCCGTGGGCCAACCTCGACCAGTTTGACCTTGTTGTTCGACACAGCTTGTTGGCTGCCCGCTGTCGCAAAGCTCCGCCGGAGCTGGAATCGGGATCGTTTGCACGCTCTACATACTGCTGATCGGATGGGTGTCATATTGGAGCGGTGGCTGTAGCAATGTAATTGACGTGTATGTCCGGAAGGAACTGGCTTGGTTGGCGATGCATGCAGACCGGAGCCGCGGCCTTAGCATTGGGGTTCCACCATCCCGGCCCGTAAAATCGACCGATGGAAATGAAGCCACCGCCCCCCACGTTCCGCCATGGTCAATGTCTTGGACGTACATGCATACATACAGTATGTACCTACATAGTATGTATCTGTATATAATGTCTGGCATGTATGGATTCGACGATCCCTACACACATGCACGCGTCATTCTTAATTTATAATTACAAAAAGCTCCAGTCACACGCATCTTCTGGGGTAGAAAAATTGCATAGGTATCATATCTACAGATTTTGTTCTGACATTAAAAGACTGGTTTGGGCTAGAAGTTGGTAAAGAACAATACACACCCATCAAGGGGCTGGGTATGAGACCAGGATTTTTTTTGAAAAAGTGCCACTAGCGCATTTTGTCACTCTTGATGTGCGGCGCTGTTTAATATTCAGCCTCAAGCTCCTCCTCACCCATGGAGTCGGCAGCAACTTCCTCGTAATCACGCTCCAGAGCAGCCAAGTCCTCACGAGCCTCGGAAAATTCACCTTCCTCCATACCCTCACCAACATACCAGTGCACGAAAGCGCGCTTGGAGTGCATCAGGTCGAACTTCAAGGAGAGAGAGCTCCAGGCCTCGGCGATGGCAGTCGTGTTGGAAAGCATGCAGCTGAAAATAGGTTGTTAGCGATCAAAATAATTCGCTTACTCTCATGTACATAGAATGATGAAAAACATGACGAGAAGAACTTACACAGCACGGTTGACCTTGGCCAAGTCGCCGTTAGGAACGTTCTCGGGAGCCTGGTAGCAGATACCAAGCTTGAAACCGGTAGGACACCAATCAACGAATTGAATAGTGCGCTTGGTCTTGAGAGAAGCGACAGCAGCGTGTGTATCGTTGGGAACGACATCACCACGGTACAGCAAACAGGTAGCCATGTATTTGCCGTGACGGGGGTCACACTTGACCATCTGGTTGTTGGGCTCGAAGCATGACATGGTGATTTCTTGAACTGAGTTGGCCTCGTGAGCAGCCTTGGCAGCCGAGATGACGGGAGCATAGGCGACGAGGGGGAAGTGAATACGAGGATAGGGCACCAAGTTGGTCTGGAACTCGTTCAAATCAACGTTGAGAGAACCGTCGAAGCGGAGAGATGCGGTAATGGAGGAGACGACTATTCAGATGAGAATGTTGGTTATCGTCAGCAGCTGTTGCGCATGACACAAAGCGCCCATAAAGACTCGCAAGAACAGTTTGATCCAGTTCAACTTACCTTGAGCAATCAAACGGTTCAAGTTCTCGTAGTTGGGTCGCTCCAGACCCAAGTTGCGACGGCAGATATCGTAGATAGCCTCGTTATCGACCATGAAGGAGCAGTCAGAGTGCTCCAGGGTGGTGTGAGTGGTAAGAATGGAGTTGTAAGGCTCGACAACGGAGGTCGCAGTCTGGGGAGCAGGGTATACGCAGAACTCGAGCTTGCTCTTCTTGCCATAATCGACAGACAGACGCTCCATCAACAGGGCACCGAAACCGGAACCAGTACCACCGCCGAAAGAGTGGAAGACAAGGAAGCCCTGAAGACCGACACAGTTATCGGCGACACGACGGATCTTGTCGAGGACTCCCTCAATGAGCTCCTTGCCAACGGTGTAGTGGCCACGAGCGTAGTTGTTGGAAGCATCCTCCTTGCCGGTGATCATCATCTCCGGGTGGAAAAGGTTGCGGTAAGCACCGGTGCGGACCTCGTCGACGACATTGGGCTCGAGATCGCAGTAAATGGCGCGAGGAACGTACTTGCCCTGGCCTGTATATTCGATGCAAAACCGAACTGTCAGTCCATCTTTCCAACAAGCAGTGATCAAGTTTCACAAAAAGGGGTTGTCGATGGTCGAAGGAACGCGAGGTTTTGGGGGTAGGTTTTTTTTTTTCGTATCTCGTACCAGTCTCGGAGAAGAAAGTGCTGAAGCCCTGATCGGGATCCTGAGCCTTGCGCTCCTCAGTGAGATAACCATCGGGCTATCGACGGGTTGTGGTTATTAGCCATTGCGTCCGCTTGGGTGGGTTTTAATTGACAGCGGTGACAATTTACCTGGATACCGTGCTCGAGGCAGTAAAGCTATAGCAGAAGGTCAGCACGAAGGGAAACCAGAAAAAAAAATACGAAAGGAAAAAGGAAAGGAGAAACAGAGAGTGTGGCGATTCGAAGCAGAGACGGGTCAATCCAACATACCTCCCAGCAAGAATTGGCAATCTGGCAACCAGCCTGGCCGACTACATCCGCACGGTTAGCATTTTACAAGCTCAAAGGAAGGGGGGGGGGAGACGGAACGGTCCAGCGGTGAAGCAAAGACGCGTTGTGGGAGAAGGGCTCAAAAACTGAGGGACAGCTCCTTACCGTTGATGCTGATAACCTCACGCATGATGTGGAATTCGGACAGAAGATGGAAGAATTACAAAAAAAAATTAATATGAATGGTAAAACAAGAAGACGGATGAGATGGCAGTGGAAAGAACCAAAGCCGAAACGGGAGTCTATTTTTCTTCGCTGCACGGAACGGAACGTGTGAGGTTGTGAGAAATCCTGGGTGCAAGGTGCGTGACGGGGTGCTGGGCGAAGGGAAAATAGGTGGGGGGGGAATTTGGGTGACCAGGGGGGAAGGGGGCGAGAGAGATGCGTTGCTGTCTGGCCATTTGTTGATTTTCCCTTGGCCGTGCCTCGAATCAGGCAAGCGCGTCTGCGATGCGAGGTCCCTGCTGTGGCTCACCGCTCAACGCTGGGCCATTTGTGGCGGGCAGAAGCTGGAACAGGTCTGGTCTGGGTGCTTTGGAGTGACCACTGGCCCCCAATACTCCTGGCCCGGCCCCCCCAGGCCTGATGCGTCCGCTCAGCACCTTGCCGAAATCAACTGATGGCAGCTGGCGCGCTTTGCCAGCCTCATGTGGCTTGTTCCTAGCACTGTGGCCTATTAAGTTGCTTATTGCTTCATTTCAAAAGAACCCACATCTTGGATTGTACAGTGTGAATCCGCCCATTCAGCCGGCCACCACTCCACTCTAACATGGACACAACAAACGACCCTGTTGAAAACCCCTGGGCGCGTACATCATGGACACAGAGCACAGAGACACACAGACAGATGTACCATGCATCATCTGCTTCCGTCCCGTCACTGACGCTCGGTAGTACGACTAGACATCAAAAGCACGCGCCAGCAGGAGCCGAATTCCAGTTCCGGTCTAAACCAGAGCCATCCATGCCGTTCTGCTCGCTCGCAGGTCGCCTGCCACCAGGCAGGACCTACCGGCTGAGAGCTACGTCCGAAGCGGATGCTTAATTAAACACCACGCTGGGAAGAAAAAGGGGATCGACGGGGCAGCCAGGAAGTCATTAGACAAAGCAAGCAAAAGAAAGTTAGCGGCCAAACGAAGAAAACGAACGAAAGCACGAAAGAAAACGCGAGACAAAAAAAAAAAAAGCCTCGGTCGGGTCCTGGCTATTCGGGTTACTTTTTTTGCTTTTATTTTTCCAATCTTCCCCCAATGTTTTCGTTCCTATCATGTAGCACCGCCGTGAAAGTTTCGACCAACGCCATAAGAAGGGCCTGACTGTCACCGCCCACCACGTGGGAGAGCATTTCCTTTGCTGTGATGCACGAGCAGCTCTCCCAGATATTGACTGTGCGACGTGATGTCTGGTACCTTTTTTTCTTCCAGCCGGACGATTAAGCCAGTGTACATACTATGTAGAAGAGACCAGAAACGTGGGACAGTTGACAGGAGAGACAGTCCATGCCACTTCACTTTGCGCTACCGCGCTACCGCCGATCGTCCAATCAGTGAACCCGACGAGGCCCAGCCGGGGGACGACCAGCCAACTGCATCTCAACAACGTCCATGTCGGGCTGCCTACCCAAAGCCGCCATCACGGCAAAAGGGAGCCATGATTCCGATCATCCTTCTCCTGTACAGCCTAGCTCAAGTCGCCGTCGCCAACGTCGAAAAGATCATATTCACCGGCCCGCCTCCCTCGACACTACCGAGCTCAACCACCAATCCCACACTCTCCCTGCTCAACATCCACACCCTCACTCATGATGCGCCATCTGTTCATACTGAGTTGAACCGCATATTCGCGCCCGAGAAATCCGGTCTACATGGACTATCATCATGGGTTCTCGTCCGAGATCTGACAGAGGATCAGAGATATGAACTTAGAGTCTGCTGGTCAGCTCTGGTGAGTGTTGTCCGGTTTTCATATTTTGAAAGGTTCATCTTGGCTTTTTGTTTTTTACCTTTATATATATTTATACATATATATATTTATACATATATATATTTATACATATATATATTTATATATATATATATATTTATACATATATATATTTATACATATATATATTTATACATATATATATTTATACATATATATATTTATACATATATATATTTATACATATATATATATATATACACATATATATATTTGTCTCTAGTCATGCTTTATGCAACACTTTATTTCTTCCATAGTCTTTGTCCTATCTTTCCATCTTTCGGCTCTTTTCCTCTTAACAATCCTCGCCATACCGTGGGAGCCAAAAGGAAACGCTCTCTCACGCTCAAACCATAGGAACCGACGCGATTCGACATAAAAGCCTACACCCCAGAAGCAGTGCGGAAGGACCCCCTCCTCCTCCATTCCATAACCACATTCTCGGCCTCTTCAGGACAGCAAAACGCCCCGCCAGCACAAGAGCCGTCCACCGGGCTCCGGGATCGCTCTTCCTCGTTACTTATTGAGATTCGAGCCGCCGCCGACTATTTTACCGACGACGAGGAGCTCATGTCCCATCCACCGCCAGTGCTCGTAGATCTCGTACTGGATCCGTTCCTACTCAACGTCCTTCCGCGTTCTCTCGTCCCCACTGTGGGATACTTGCTTCTCGTGGGCGTCACCACATGGTATGTGGCCCGACGGATTGCGTCTGGCCTACAGTCCGTAGTGATTCTGACGGAGAGTGAGGTGAAGAAAGAGGAATGAAATGTGGGGGGAAAAGGGGTAGAACAGTTTTACCCGATTCTTTTGGATGCAGGGCTGTTTCTTGTTTTGCTTTGATTTGCACTCGGCTATGCTGCCTTATTTTGTTGCGTCGCGATCGGGACATGGCACCGATCAATGCGAGATTCTAGATACATAAGAAAGAGGAGAAAGAAAAAGAAATTCACATCCACATAGACCGCGTATCACCCTGGATCGATCGTTACTCGTTGCTTCTCTACAATCGGCTGTATCTGCCGGGGAAATAAAATAAAAGGAAATGAACAACAACCACACACAAATACAAAATTCGATACGAGCACGTCAAGTGTGCCCGCAAGCAAACACGTCAACCTCCGTCGCAAAGACTCCATCGCATGGTGTCAAGACCAGACCTCACGCATGGTCATTTTGATGAGATGCTTCTGAACCCCCCTTTTTCGACAGTAAGCATGGGTCGACCCCTCTAGAATTCAGCCTTTGTCTACTTAGAATTTAGTCCGACACAGTCATTCTGTGTGAAATCAGTAGTGGCCAGTGCCATAATGCTGTACGCCCTGGTAGGACTGACCACCGCTAGGGTACTGAGATGAATGGTGACCGCCGTGCTGGACTTGACCGTAGGTTTGATGCTGTTGCGGTGCCCCGTGGTGGCTCAACCCACCGGGATACCCTCCAACCGCTTCGTGTTGTGCCCCATGGTAGCCAGGGCCGCCTGATGTGCCAGGGTTGCCCGAATAACTTTGACCACTACCGTAGGATGGCTGGTTGTGTTCGTGTCCGTGTCCTTGGTAGCCTCCTTGGTAGGGTGAAGTGGAATGTTGATGTGAGTTGTGTCCATGTGCTGAGGGCGGAGGATATGACTGATGGGCATGCGACTGGTGACTTTGCTGGGAGCCATGTTGTTGGTGAGTTTGATGAGATTGGTTTGCGCTTGTAGGAGAATGAGATGAATGAGTAGGAACGGACGCGGAATGCGAGTTTCCCAGCGGATTGTAGGTTGGTGCATCACCGCCAGAGTATGTACCGGCTCCAGCATTGGAGTATCCAAAATTCTGGTTCTGAAAAAAAAAAAAAAACAGTATCAAACGACGGTATTAGTTTATGTGGCGTCTATGGGAACATCGACAAAGTGGATACATGGCGGCGAGGCGGTATCGTGGGATGACATGCAAGACTTACACTACTACCGTGAGACTCCTTGCCTCCAAACATTTGAGCGACGCCGCCAAAGACGGCGCCGGCAATACCGCCCTGCTGGCTAGGCTTACTGCTATTCTGTCCCCCATGATAGTTCTGGGGGGCTGCGGGTTTTTCTGACGGCGAGAAGAGGTTCGAAGCGAGCTTTCCAGCCAGTTGTCCAGCTAATCCGTTGCCGCCGTTGCTTCCACCACTGTGACCGCCGCCGCCGCCGCCGCCGAGAAATTGGCTTGCTAGTCCTCCGAGACCTCCGCCGCCCGACGATTGCTTTTTACCGCCGAGGATAGCGTTCATGGCCATGGTCTTTTTTGGCATGAAAAAAAAAAGAACATGGTTAGACAACGGAAGTTAGAACAAATGCGACGCTCACTCATGGTTGATTTCCGAGTGCGCGCCGGGTTTCATGGCTGGCATCGAAACTTACACCGATACCTCGATCGCCAGTCGGCCCATCCGCGCCCCTCGCTCCATCGGCCATGATGGGCTCCATGGTACCGTCAGGGTGCTTGACAGTCTGCGACCCGTCGGGATGGGTGATGAGCTGAGGGGGCGGAGTACCGTACGGATGTTCGACTACCTGTCCGGGGGTGCTGCCGGTCTTCGCAGCCTGAGTGGGAATGTCCCATTGAGATGCACCGGTGGCAAGCTGCACATAGTAATACTTTTTGCTAGCACCGTCCCATTGCGCGATCCAGCCCGGAGGGAGCGAGGGAGGGGCAAACGAGGGGCCCTCGTTGCTTGGTGACGCTGGGCCGGCCATTGCTGACTCTGACGCTCTGAGACTTGAGTGGTGGCAGGCGGAGGGGAGGGTCGAGAGTCGAGGGTCGAGATTCGAGATGCTGGGCGGGCGTGGGCCAGGAAAAAAGCGTCCCGGATGGAGGAGGAGGAGGAGGAGGAGGAGGAGGAGGAGGCAGGAAGCAGGAGGCAAAGCAGAACCAGAAGCAGGACCGGAAGCAGGAAGGATATGTCTGGCGCCTCCCAGCAAACGGGGGATGGGTTTTGGGTTGGAGAGGGCGCGGAATAGCGCAAGCCTTGAATGTTCGCCCGACGTTGATACCGGCCCAGACATGCACGACCAATTGGCATTCACGAGTCACGCAAGTCGAATGGCTGAGCAGGACGCTGCCAAAGGCCCTGGCCAGCAGCAGTCACTGGTGCACGCACATGGCCCACTGGAGCATGTGGTGCGTGTGGTGCGTGCGGTGCGTGCGGTGCCGCGCCGGTGTGGCGGGGCAGACTGGAGCTGACGCTGGCTGCTGGACGCTGGCTGCTGGCCGCGGGCCACTGCACGCTGCGCACTGCGCACTGCACCCCGAGCACACATGCGCTGTGCTGAGCGGCCTCACCAGGCCACATGCAACCAACCACAACCAGACCACACAGACCAGCCATTGACCATCACCATCCATCCATCCATCCACCCATCCATCCAGCCAGCAATCGTCGAGTCGAACCACGCGTGGCATCATAGAGCACCGTCTTCATCACACGCCACGAACAGTATCTTGTACTTGAGCCCAACACGATCGACCAGCGTCTGTCTGTATCCAAACTCCCATGATCCCTACCCCTCCTCCCCCTACCCCACACAAAAAAACGAGGTTCTACCGTCGCCTCTTGTCTCATCGGAAAAGAACGGACGACCCGTGTGTCATCCGCCACGCAATGTCCTGTCTCGAAAGCCGCCTGAAACCAATTCGAAAGAAAAGAAACCCTGGACATGCACACAAAGCAAGGGAGAAACGAGCATACATGTGTATGTACATACTATGTACATACATACATACGCCATGTACATACAGCAAGAGAGAAAACAATCGAAAGAATTCCTCACGCACCCACTCAACGTGACTGATTCTAAATACTACCTTGTCCGGTAGAGCCATCCAGCCCTTCTTCTCCCGGCTTTGGACTCCCGCCTCGCACTGTCGTGAAGCTGCTCTGGCGCTCTCCTTATTGGTGCCATTTCCCCTGCAGATGTCGCAGCAGACGACGACGAATCGCCAGTCTTTAAATGTCGTCGGCTTCGAAGCATGGCGAGACGTGATTTGCAACCTGATCCCGATTGTGCCTTGATATGTCCATTCAGCACGAGCAGCACGGCCAGATCCCTTCATTGGAGCCGCAGAACTGGCATCCTTGGGCACCTTTTGTCGCCTTGGGACTTGAGCTGGGAAACACAAAGTCGGCATCCAAAGCTGTGGTGCGGGAACTGCCCTCGACGACACCAACAGACATATCCCAACGGCTGCGAATGAAACGAGTCGGTCGCATTGCCGGCAGACCCCGTGCCGGCAGAGCTGCCGCCGCCGTTAATATTGACAGCAGCACACGACGCGTACAAAGATGTACATCCTGCGCTTCTCCGCGCGGTTGAACCAAGTCCACGCAAACAGGGTATAGCCAGCGGGTTTGTCCTCGGCAAGGCAAACGGCCAGCCGCCCGTATTCTGCAGAGGGCATCCCCAAACATACAAGTGAAGCACCTTGAATGTCTTGCTGCCGTCCGTCGATAGAAAAGCCTGGCAGCTGTTGCCGCCGTGGATCTTCGATCCCGCAACACTGAAATTGTAAGACTGGCCGGGCCACCGAGTCGCCACGGCATGATCCCGAGGCGTCCCGAGTAGTTTCTGCGTGCTCTTGGCGGCCGCAATCGCTCCCGTCTTCCTCCAGGCGACTACTAATCCAACAGTCCACATCGGTGCTGAACTTGTCGGAATCGGAGCGCAGAGCTGGAGGGCAAGCCAAAGGTCATGTGGGCCGAGGCCAGCAAGGCGACGCAAACGATAGCCAAGTCGTGAATTCCAAAAAAAAAACCAAAACCCAAAAAGAAAAAAAAAAAGAATTCGTTTTCTTATTACGTGTCATTCATATCTCGCGTGTCGTGTCTCGAGGGCTTTCAAAATAAGACGGTCCAACCGCCATCAAGTCCCAATCTTTTAAACCCACGTGCCTCGTAGTGTTTAAGATTATATACACACATCTATGCACAAGTCCAAGATGAAACGGAATCGGAAACCCCAACAATTCTCTCCACGCAAAACTCGATTCTAAACTAAAAAAAGAAAAGGGAAGAAAAGGGGAGAGTGAGCCATTGTCATTTTACATACTCTGCTTCCATCCCGGGAGGGTTAATTTACCCCAAAAAAAAAAAAAAAAAAAAAAAAAAAACGTGAATCTGTTGAGGGAAAAAAAAACCCGCGATGAAGTTCCAACGCGGTACTTTTGGATGCATACACCTCCCGCCTGTTTATTTGCTTTCCTCTCGCTTGTTTACCATTGTTTTTCCACCTGAGCAACCCCTCCGGCCAACTGATCAAGGACATGAGACATACATAGAGACACATCAGTAAGCTTTACATAGGAGCTAAATCAGGAGCACACCATCATTCGCAGAAACACCACTCATGACATGTCATCTTTGAGGATTCTAGAAATGTCTTTTTGTGGCTAGGATACCTTTGTGGCTAGGATACCTCATATTCATCTCCTCCATCCACCTCAACAACAACTACTCGCAACCAACTCCTTGATTCCAACAACAAAACCCCACCCATCAAAGCCATGTCTGTCACGATTTCTGGCAGTCATCAAGTATGGATGACATACTGCTCGTATGCAAACCAGAAAGATAAAGCCCTATTATTGACAAGAGACGAAAGAAAACCCAGCCGAGTCTGTACGTTGTGTTGATCTTTGACCACGCTCGATTTTCTTCAGCGGCTGTGCAAGACACAGCCCCCCAAGAGTTCCTCTAGTCATGCAGAAAAGAGGAATGGGTTCGTCAAGGGCTAGGAGGTGTTCAGCACAGATTGACGACGAGGAAAAAAAAGCCACATACAGTAGCATTACCAAACACACGAGTAGTGCGGCTCAAAAATCTCGCTACCCAAAGTAGACTATAATATTGGCCGCAAGTCATGCCCAAGGATAATGACGGCACTATCTCACGGCTCTTAAAAATATAACGACATGCGTGGGAACAAGACCACTCCCATGAGATGTGAACCAAACCACAGAATATTGCGGGTTGGTAGTGCCAGAAACGTAGTTCGGTAGGCGGCTGAAGAGGCCCTAAAATGTAACAATTGATGTAGAATATGTCTGATTCAAATC
Organism: Claviceps maximensis; assembly: GCA_018360255.1. NCBI lineage: Eukaryota > Fungi > Ascomycota > Sordariomycetes > Hypocreales > Clavicipitaceae > Claviceps > Claviceps maximensis. The sequence goes on from SRPZ01000008.1 coordinate 99,220, forward strand.
CAACGACATGGAACTATGCCAATGTTTGTAGAGTCGTCGAATTCCTCAATAAATTGCCAGTCAAAGACCGGCGGATTATCTTGTATCCTCAGACTATATCGATATTTGAACTTTGCACTTAGTTCGATTATTAAATATGAAGGAGAAGAGCCGGCATCGTGACGTAGCAAGTTGAGCCCATGAACCAAGCCAGGAAACAGTTACAGGGCTCATATTGTATAATGCTGTCGTGACAAACCTCGACTCAGCCTGAGCTTGATCAGCAACACTACCCCAAGCGAGCAAGACAGGTAGGAGATGCAAGCCAATGAACATTCACTGAATCGGTCCATTGGGTTGTCCGAGACCGTATGGCTGGTTGTATTGTACGCCAGGGCTCATTCCGTACATTTGTTGGCCCTGCTGAGAGCCTTGGTGGACCATGACCGGTGCAGCAGGTCGCCCTGGACTGTAGCCGGTGCCGACTGGCCCTGGCTGAGGTGGTCCGGTAGGTGGCATGAACTGAGGATGCCCAGCATGATACATCATTTGTGGAGCGGCCACCATCCCTTGAGGGCCCTGGAGGAACTGCGGCTGCATCATCATGGGACCCCCCATTTGACCCTGTTGCGGTGCCATATAGTGAGGATTGTTGGAGAAGCTCCGATATGGTGCCATCAGCGTGTTATTGTGGCCCATGTAAACGGGTTGATGGTAAGGGACTTGCGCAGGATACGCAACTGGTATTTGACCTATGCGAGGAGAGGCGAACGATTGTGCGGAATTGGAATGCATCATGCGGTGGTCGTCAGTGCCATACGGTGTGTGAGGCGCTGGACCATGCTGTTGTGTATGCATCTGCATCAGAGGCAAGTGTGGTGACTGCCTGGGACCCATACTGTGAGCACCATGCTGGAGATGAAAGGGTAACTGATGCTGATGAGGATGTTGAGGCGCGGCATGAGTTGGGTTGGGTGTAGCGACGGAGGAGCTGCTGAACGGTTGACGATCAAAGTATTCGTTGTACGTGAGATGCATCGTCGAATCAGCCTTCTCATCATCCTGCAACTGCCTCCAGGTTGGCAGGGTGTCATAAGAGGGCCGCAACCCGCCGTTGTCATCCCAGTTGCGGCCCTGGGGAGGTTTCACAGTCCTGACGTGGGACAAAATCGAACACTTTTTCGCATCAACAGCCTTCGTCTTTCTACGAATGAGTGGAGGGCTTGCCTTGTGTGGAACGGAAGCTGGGCTGTCTGCCACATGGTTGATTGCACCGCGTGGGCTAGAACCGCCGCTGGCATGACTGTTGGGGTTGAATGCTGCCGCAAAGGGGCTGGGCCTGAACTCGTGGCTATTTGGATTTAACTTGGCCCCCATATGACTAGGAGCTCCGCTCAGTCGTCGATTAAAGCCGGATTCCAAGTTTCCCGATGGGCCGGTAGGAGGGGCACGCATTTCATGACCAGGGCCATGCTGAGATGGCGCAGGAGGTTGCGAAAATCGCTGAACCTCAACTTGGCGAAGTCTCTGGGCCAAGTTGCCCGTTTGCTGGTGGGGAGGAGTGTGATGAGAGCCGCCACGATTGTTTCGATACTGCTGGGCATGGTATGATTGCTGTGAATATTGTTGACGAGATCCGAGGTGTCTATTGCCAGCACCGGCCGGACCGGATGCCTGAGGAGCTGCAGGTGCACGCGATGGACGACCATCCGGGGCGCTTGGAGCTGAATAGGCGTCTGACGACTTGGTGGCAATCATGTCCTTGGACTGGTTCAGCTCCTTGACAGCGGCTTCCGCCTTGGTCTTCTTCATCTCCTCAGCATTTTTCATAGCTTTTGCTTGAATTTCTTTCTGTTTCGCGGGATCTTTGGCAATGATAGACACCAGGTCTGTTGGAACAGGGGTTGTGAGCTTGAAGTTGTTGGCAAATTTTTTTAGCTCTGTCAGTTTAACTTCTTTGTCTGCTTTCGCTTTGTTACTTCTAGCCTTTTCCGCATTCATGCGTTGCTGGCTAGCAAAATTCTTGAACTCTTTCAAGACGTCTCGCTCAACCGTCAAAGCGGCACTGGGGATTTTGTCTTTTGGTTGCACCGAAGCATTACGAGACGATGATGCAGAAGCTGAGCTTACGGCGACCATCTTGTCTATTGACTTCACGTCCTGAGTCTTCGGTTCTGAAGGCGGTGATGAAGGTTTTCCATCAGCTCGCTTGCCGTCTGCAGCTTTGAGCTGTGATGGTTTTAAAGCTTCTGCCTTGACGGCAATCCCATTTCGAAGCGAGTCTGATGAGCCGTGCAATCGCGGTTCCGACAAAGCCTGCAGCTTCTTCACAGGAGCCTTCAGTTGTGACGAGATAATAGCTGGGTCGACTGGCACACCCTTGACCGATGAATGACCCGTAGGAGCGCGTTTAGCTGGAGGTGTATATCTGTTGCCACCTCCGGATAGCGGAGGAAAATCTTGGCGACGGACGCCACTGTACCTTTAATGAGGAATGTTAGTCGGTTGTACTGCTTTGAGGAGAGTAGTGTCAAGACCGTACTTATCCTCTTCATTCTCCTCACCAGTGCCGGCACCGCCGACGTAGTCCATGACACGCTCCTCTGCAACGTGAGCAGTGACAGGAGCGCTTCGCTCAATCTCTTTGGCTTTTCTTTCAGCCGCAGCCATCCTCTCTCGAAATTGGGGATGGGTCTTGTTGATAGCAGTAGTATACATATTCTCATCATAGTCAGTTTTCAGTCCGAAGAGCTTTTCATTTGCGGCAAATTGGTCCCAAGGCCCACTGCTGGAGCTTGCCTCCAGACTGCCGTCAAGGCCATCACTGGCATCAGAAACCCATGGCTGCAAGGTGCGCTCGCTACCAAAGCGACTGTTAGAGATGGCTGTATCAGTTCGAAAGTTTGACCGATTTCCTACGGAGAGTATGGCAGGTCAGCATTCAGCCGTGAAGAATAAAAAGGCGATTTGACAACCCACCATTTTGACCGCGGACATCGGTTCTAGTATTTCCTCCACTACTTCCACTCTCTTTGCTTGTCGCAGGCATCTTGTGAGAGAATAGTCGCGTCAAATCGCCAGTACAGTCTCAATACACGTATTTAGCGATGATATTGGCCACACCTCCAATGAGGACTAACCAGCTTTTCCTATGAAAAAAATAGTTTTGGGGTAAATCGTCTTTTTTCTCGCTGTTCTGGGAGTTCTAAGGTGACTGAGATAATTCGCACTAGAATTCGAAAACACATGTCAGCGAATGATGCTCACATGTCATTCTAGTTGTGTTGTGTATCATGGGGGCTCGGAAAGGGGCTCATAGTGCAGAGTTTTGTGCCGCGAAGGAGGCGTCGGCTATCACCGAAGTACTCGTTCAGAGAGAATCAATTATTACCAACCTCGCGAAGACGACGAAGCACTTCTGTCGAGTCTCTTCGATATTCGAGAAGAGGGACGAGGCTCCAGAGAAAGTGCAACGAGGAGGTTCGCCCTCAATGGCTCTCCCGTTCCTGAAGGAGTGGTTAGAAGGACAATCGAAAAAGTACCGACTGCATTCCCGTGAAGAAGAGGTCAGGAGGACGGCTTTGTCGTGGGCTGGGAAACAAAGCGAGCGAACAGCGTTGGGCGAAAGTCGAGGTCGGCGCGCAGCACGGAGACGAGCCAGCAACGGACATGGAAACTGGAAGAGGTGGTGGTGTGGCTCAGGCTCAGGCTTAGGCTTACCTGGGGGAAAGCAAGAGACAGAGAAATAGAGGAGGAAGGATCTCCGACGTGCCGTCCAGCTCGACAGTGCTACAAACGCCTCGCAATGGGCAAAGAGAGCATGGAGAGATAGGAACGAATGCCGGGAAAGGGAGACGATGGCTTGTCGTGTTGGTTGCTGATGAGGCTTTCTTTTCTGTACCCTGTCACACTTGCCCAGACGACAATGAGGCGTGGTGGGCCGCGGGTAGGAGGGACGGGGCTTGCAGAGGTTCAAAATTCAGAACAGGCGGGTGAGGAGGGCATGGGACACAGTGTGCAAATCGGAGAACATTGGACGCAGCCATTATGCGTCCACACGGCGGTCACCGGGCCTGCCCGGTCCGCTCTACAGTAATATTCAAGACTCCTCAGCACTGTACGCGGTCTCCGGCCCAACATGGAATGTACAATTGATGATCCGACATTGTGCCAAGTGGGACCAGACCCCTACTAGCAGCATCTGGCAGCTCTTCGGGGCAGGACCCTCCCGTGCTGCACGTGCAAACGTGAGGCCAGCACGAGAGCTAAAGTGTTTAGCCCTCAGTCGCCGCCATCTAACAACCAGGAAGACTCAAGAAAAGAACACAGCACAATGTCAAGAAATCGAAATCGAAGCAGAAGAAGAGCAGGTCTTCGTTTTTCCGAAGACCGCACATTTCAAGCCCTTCAAGCCCCGCACTCCTCGTTGTTTGCCATCGATCGCTCTGTTTCTTTCACTGTATGAGGTATACAGGTTCCGTGTTGTCTCGTCATTTGGGGAGGCTGCGTCGTAACATTGAATCATCAAGTTCAAGCGCATATTTTCGTCATCGCGCGCAAACTGCATCGAATCGGGTTGTGCTCCCGGAGTTCCTCGTCACAACGGTATTGAAAAATGAAATCAAAAAGAGACTGTACTCCGCTATAAATTGTCAATCGTCTGCGGGCTTGATGTGCGATAGAATCGAATTTGGGCTGCCCAGATGTGCCCTGCTCCAATCGAGGATTTGCGTCGTACCGTACAGCAATGGTTGCAGTGGTCATGTTGTATCGATCAGAAGGGGGTCGTCTTTCATGGCTGTTCCAGCCTACTCTTTGTTTCCACAAGCGAATCTCTGCGCAGACCACGACACACGATAAATGAAGAACAAAGAATGGGATATGTTACAATGGCGATGCATGATCAAGGCTGGAATGCTGCGTCAAACAAAAGGGATTTCCATAGAGATATTCACAAAAAAAGACAAGCAGGCTCTGGCCTACCGATTCTAGACGACTGTAAACTGTTGGTACAAGCTTTTCCGCCTTTCCTTCGTCACACCACGCATTACACCCGCAGGCCAATCTCCTCAGCATATGGAAGTACAAACAAGTCACCAACGGTCGAAACGGTAGCCTTGCCATCGAGCAGGGCCTTTGCAGTCTGCGCAAGTGATCCGAAGTTAGCACAGTCAACGATTCATCTGGCAGATCCGCCAACAAGATTATGGAAATGCTTACCGTCTTCAAGTTGCTAGCATTGACACCTTCAATGCTCTTGACAACAGCGGCGAGATCGGCCACCTTGCCACCGTGAAGAAGGCCAGATCCAGTCTGAAGGAGGCTGGCAGAGCGCAACTGAGCCTGCTCTAGCATGTTGAATTTGGCGTTGGAAACGGCCTTGGTGATATCATCCTTGCTGACGGTGCCATTGGCGATGCTGTTCAAGACCTTGCCAGTCTCCTCAGCAGCTTTACGAACAGAAGCAGCACTACCAGACAACTGGATAGTCAGAAGACCAGCATCAGAGTAAGCCAGGTTCGTGGCTGAAACGGAGAGACCGGGAGTGCCAGAAGTGGCCTTAGAAAGCAAGCTAAAGCCAGGAGCCCACTTGATGGTGGGCTTTCCGCCGAGAAGAGCAGCCAAGACAGCAATCTCGGGCTTGGAGCCAGCGGCGTCTGATCCGGGGAAAGCAATGACCATGGAATTTCCGGCCTGATGGCTGGTCCTCTGCTCACCGCCGTAGTATTTGGTGGCATCAGTCTTAAGGGATTGTCCGCTCTGAGAGGTGGCTGGCACATCCTTGAAGAACTTGCTGACCCAGCTGGAGAGATGGGAAGCGGAAGCGCCATCTGCGACGACAGCAATGTTGGGCTTGGAATAAACCACGTCGGCGTAGCTCGCGATATACTCTTCGTTCATGTACTTCTGAACGGGTGAGAAGGGAGAAGGATAGATGGAAGAGCCGAGGCCGTTGTGGAACGCAACAGCGTGGGCGTTGTCAAGAGCGAGGGCGTTGACGTTGACATTTAAGGCGGCCTGTTTAAGGTGGAGAACACGCTCGACGTCCTCGTGAAACTCGTGCGCTGCAGGTGTCGTTAGTCCACGGCGTCTCACTCCAATTGGTCAGGGATAAGATCTCACTTGTATATTTGGTCATAGAGATGACCTCGGCGAGAAGTTCGGTAAAGTAAGGCAGGTCATCGCGGAGAAAGCTGGCTTCAAGGACTAGAGCCTCCCGAGTGTGTGTAGCGTTCAGCTGGCCACCGAGAAGTTCCGACTCGCGAGTAATTCGCAGGGCAGATCGTCGTTGTGTGTTCTGAGATTCAAGACAGATTAGCCAAGACCATCCAATTTGAGGGGTGGGAGACCGTTTTCTGGCGGCAAAACATCTTCTATCTGGGTCGAGACTCACCTTGAAGGCAAATTCCTCCAGACCAACAGTCAGACCAGGCAGAGGCTGGTAACGTGTACCAGCCTTGGCAACGATGGCGAGCTTGGTAGTAGGACCATGCGTATCCCTCGAGGCAACCTTCAACCCGGACACATCCGCCGTCTCGAAGGCTCCAGATGAAGTAGCAACGGCGGCAAAGCCGCGACGCTGCAGGGGCTGGACGCTGCAGGACCGTCGAACAGCCTGCTGCGCGCTTTTCGCGAATGTCGATCTCGAGATCATTGTCGAGGGTGAAGACGAAGGCGATTGGGTGTCCTGGCCGTCGTGGTGAAGCAATTGGGTCTCTCGAAAAGAAGTGTCTCGCCCGACGAAGCAGCTCCCGTCTAATTTTCGGCTTCGGGGAGGGAAATGCAATCACGTGATTGGATGAGCGAATGTCCGCTGGTTCTCCAAGGCGGGTCTCTTTCGAGTCTCGAGAGGGACTCAATCAAGCCTCAAGATGACGGAGAGGGGAGGTGGGCACTGCTGTATTCTGCATCGATTTCATCAACTCGGCCATCGACTTTTCATGCAGGAGAACCTAACAACTCGACTTTTCTTGCCATCATGTCTACCCACGATAGCGAAGTTGAACGTATAACTTGGTACCGATGATTTACTACTGAAGAACGTTGCAAACAGACAGACATCACACCAACTACGTGCTCAAATACCCTCCCCAGAGCCGATGAGCCGATCATCACTGTCATGGGCATCTTTTGGCTCAAAGATGAAGACACAGCACCTGTTGGTGCTTCATGCAAGACACGACTGACCTCTCTATCACAAGGAGATGTGTAATGTTGCGCAAACCGAACCAACAGTGGCGACTTTAAGATTCTGTGCCTGATACTCAAGTGGACACAGAAGTCCAAGTCGAATTTGCAGAACGAACTGCTGCTTTCCATGAGGTCAAGTACAACAACATGAACGATGGGGCCATAGCCGAGCCAATATCGCCATGCATGCAAGTCAGCCTTGTGTTTACTGTCAGACAAGACAAACCGGGATATGACCTCAGCCAGGAGTTTTGGGTCTCCCTCGCAGTAATGATGGGACGAACCGGACTTCACTGCGGTGCAATGTTGCTTCGCGAGATGTTGGGACAGAGGAGTTAGGACCAGAATAGCTAGACGTCGTACTGTTTGTTGACGTGCAGTTTTTGACATGGAATCTTGCTTCATGTTCCGTGCCCAACCACAACATCCGCCTTGCGCCCACCTGCTGGCGCCCACCGGCGTCCACTTCCGCCCCCTTGTAGCTGTGACTTACACCCGACCATCCAAAAAAAAAAAAAAAAAAAAAAAAGCGGTGACCTCGCAGGCAGGCTGGGAGTTTGTCTACAGTGGGTGTATATATATTCCCCCCCCCCCCCTGCAAGACTTCAATCCCATTACTCGATCCTAGCTTGCCTCCTAGCTTGCCTCCGGTAGGGTCTTCGCTTCCAGGGAATCTTGCACAGAACACCAGACTTCAATGCCGACCAGGTAGTCACGGTGTTAGCTCTAGAGATAGTGAGAGCGTCTCTAGGAGCAAAGCAACAATGCTTGTCGTCAGTTTTCATCTGTCACGTCTTGCTCATCCTCGCACATGCGACCCTATCGTCAGCCCAATTTCATTCTAACTACTACTGGAACAGACGAAACACGCCGCAGAGCTTTGTGCTCTTCTAGTCAACGACATCTTTGGCGAGCTTCCGTCGGTACGGCAATTTGTCTTCTCTTCCTTTCACGGGCTGTCCTGTTTCTTCTTCTTCGTAGCATGGTGTCGCGCCGCTGACCTCAACTTATAAACAGCGCATCCTTGTCGCGCTCTTTTTCAAGGGTCGTTGTACCATCTCGCAACTGGTCCAGCAGACGTCGCTCAGCCCTCGACATATTCGAAATGGCTTGGGCGTCCTCATTCAACAAAACCTTGTCTATCACCACACCGACCCGGACACGAAGGTCACGAACTACGAAGCCAATTCAGATGCTTGCTACAACCTCGTTCGCTCGGGCAAAATACTCGATGTAATCAATGACCGCTATGGCAATGCCGAGCGTGACTTGGTGCAGACTCTCATGCAACTCGGTTATGCCAGAGTCGCAGACCTGGAGCACGCCTTCACTTCCCGAGCTCCCAAAGCCAATGGACACGCAAACGGATCGCATGAGTCATCGTCTAACCTGATCGGATCCAAAGACCATCTTAATGCTGCTTTGGCTCGATTGATACAAGCAGAAATACTGGAGACTGTTCGACCTGAGAGCTTTCGCAATCCTGCCGACATGTTTAGGGAGATCACGGCTGATATCACTCAGACTGCCCCCGGCGAAAAGGCCAGTGGAAACAAGATTGAGATGCACATGCAAATTGTGGAAAGATACAAAAATTTTAGGGACCAAAGCAAAGCCCTGAAGCGACACTTGGATCAGACCACTGGCCACAGCACAAAGCGACGGAAGCTTCAGAATGGATCGAGACGCCATGACGACTATGTCTTTGACGATGTTCCAGACCTTAATGTAAGAGTCCAGACCACGAGTTCGAGCTAAATATCCGCGACGGGTTCCACGTTCTGACAGTTGTATATCTCCTATTGCGCAGCCAAATGTCGTGGTACGAGTCAATCATGAAAGGTGCCTAGTTGAGCTTCGTAATCAACGACTTGCGGATTTTGCTGCAGATCATCTTGGCGAGGTCACAGGTCAAGTATACCGCACGCTTCTCGATCTACTCACGGCCAAACTTGCAAGGTGCCGTGCAGACCCTCTGACTGGAGAGCAAAATCACGACCCAAATGCTACTGTCACCACGATGGAAATCTTTGAGCATTTGAGCGATGACGTCGATGTCTCTGGCGGCATAGGAAAGCCACCAAAGAATTTGATCGACGTGGAAAGCGCAGAGAAAATCAGGTCAGGGCCCTATTCATACGACAGTGACTCGGACTCGGACGAAGACTCGGACGAAGACGATGCTCCCCGGCCGAATGTAAAGCCTACAGCCCCGCGTGGACGAATGGCCAGAGCTGTATCCGCCGCCGCCGCTGCCGCCGCCGCCGTCGGGACCAGAAGCGATGTGAGGTTGGATGATAATGACGACGACGACGATGACGACACGGACATGCCATCGCAGACGAACGGACAGAGGCAAACAAAGGTCAAGTTTGAAGACGCGGCTACTCCAAAGGAAAGTCGTATCGACCAAATGCGGAACCACCTGCTGCTGCTGGCTGAGAGCAAGCACAGGTTCGCGAGACACAGCGGCAATCATGGCCGGGGCCAGTGGGCTGTCGATTTCGATTTATTGATGGACCGTCTCCGAGAGTCAGAGCTTGATGCCTATATCGAACAGTCACATGGCCGACATGGTCTTCGACTGACACGAATACTCCGAGAACAGGGCAAAATGGATGAGAAGATGCTTCCATCCGCGGCCCTGATGAAGAAGTCGGAAGTGCAGGGAAAGATGCTGGCCATGCAAATGGCCGGGCTTGTCGACGTCCAAGAAGTGCCCAAGGACAACAGCAGACTGGCCAACCGAACCCTGTTTTTCTGGTTCTTTGATGGCGAGCGGACGCAGGCACAACTGTTGGATGATGTATACAAGGGCATGCTGAGATGTTTACAAACACTGGATGTCGAACGTCACAGGGAGCGTAATATTCTTGCATTCGTGGAGAGAAAAGATGTCAAGGGCAAGGAGCAGGAGGTGATGACCACGGAGCATTACACCAAGTATAATCAACATCTGCAAGCACAGCAAAGACTGTTGGGCCAAGTGTTGCGACTAGACGACATGGTAGCAGTCTTGAGGGATTATTGACCAAGTTGAAGGGGCATGGGTTTCAGCAGGGCAACTGTCACGATGGGATGAATGGCAAACGTGTGGTGGCATTGGACATGTAGGGCGCGCTTGTGGATGTTTTTTTTTTCTTTCTTGGATGGGAGGGAGGGGAGGTTGGGTTGATTGAACTGATGTATATTGAGATACCTTTATCGATCTAAAACATTTGGACCCCCACTGTACATTGTACTTGTCTGTGATCACGTACCGCGTCTTTGCCATGTCATGTGTAGTGGGAAGGAAGTGCATGGCTTGATCAACCTGAGCAGCCTGACGCAGATGCGAATTCGATGGATGATTAAATGTACAGCCGTGCCGCTGTCATGGACATCAAAACGTCACGGTGAATACACCTTGCGAGCCAATACACAGATGCACACATCACCGCGAGACGGAAGATCAACGATATGGCTAAACTCGGCTTGTTCCACGTCGGATTTTGTAGGGTGGGTAGTACAGTAACGTGAGCAGATACCGCAGCGCCGCATGCTATGTCCAGCACATGATGATAATAGAGAGGGCAGGAGGGGAAGGCCACGTTACTCCGAAATAATGAAGTCGCCCAAATCAAGAGCCTGGTATAGTAGTGTAAATGTAGCTGTCGTATTGTTGCTGGTCGAAGGAAACCCCTAAACCGGCCTCCTGGATTTTGTGTCTGGACCGCAGCATCCTACCAGATCGCAGATCAGACCGCAGACCAGACCGTAGACACGACCGTATTACCCCGAAATAATGAAGTCACCAATATCAAGGGCATGATATAGTAGTGTATGTGTAGCTGTCGTATTGTTGCTGGTCGAAGGAAACCTCCAAGCCGGCCTCCTGGATTGTGTCTGGACCGCAGCATCCTTCCAGACCTGACCGCAGACCCGCTGCCTTTGCTGATGTCTGCTCGGAGCAACAAATCAGCACGCACCAAACCAGCTGGTCGTGCCTGCGCTGGTGGGTGGTCCAGGGTGGATACAATGATGGGTGGCCGGGCCCATCTAGCCACTCACCACCAATCGTCGCGCAGCGCACCCGATCTCGGCAACCCCCAGCACTGGAAAGCTCCAGGCACCCCTACGCCATTGGAAAATTTACTTGCCTGGCTGGCAGACCACACCTACTTTGTACGGTCCTTGTCACCAGCTCAAATTTGTCCTGATCACAGGTTTTTTTTTCTCCCCTCACCTTTTTTTTTTCTTTACCGCCAGCCCGTCCTTCTCTCTCTGAAATTTCTCAGCAGCTTTGATCAGTCCGCGGGATTGTTCCGATTCCTCTCCTTCACGCTTCTCTCTCTTTCACAGAAACCCCCCCCCCAACATGTCGCCGCCGACAGGAAACGCAGGCGGGGAAAGGGAGTCCAATTTGGCCAGAATTCTTGGCTCAGGTACATACTCTCAACCATTATGAGGGCGTAAGCCGCATGGCCTGACCACAGAGTACTTACTGACTGCTGATGATAGGCTCTGCTGGTATTGCTGAGCTAGCAATTTTCCATCCTGTTAGTATTTTTGGAGAACCAAAAAAAAAATGGATAGAAAAGGACAAACGACCGCAGGCCGACCAAATTTGAGTCTGACTTTCGAATTCACAGGTTGATACAATTGCCAAGCGACTGATGAGCAACCAAAGTCGAGTAGGAGCATCCCATCTCTCCTGCACAAGGACGACCTCACACACACGGGGCGCATTGGGACAAACGTAATCGGCGAGCTAACCGTAACTCCTTCTCCCTCCCGTCGCGAATAGGTTGCCACCGTTGCCCAATATAATCAGATCATTTTCAAGGATACGGCCAATGCGCCGCTTGGTCGAAAGTTCATCTCCCTATTCCCTGGTCTCGGCTATGCTGCTGGTTACAAGGTTCTTCAGAGAATATACAAATATGGTGGTCAACCCGTCGCACGAGACTATTTGACCAAGAATTTTGGAAAGGACTTTGAACAGGCATTTGGCAAGAAGACTGGCAAGGCCATTATGCACTCCACTGCTGGCAGGTGAGTCATCATTGCATGCATTCCCTCGTAGAATCTCAGTTAGACCTCTTGTTGGTCAGAGACGAAGCACGAGTGAGGGTTTAATGGGCCATTATTGACGTTCTCATCCCTTTTATCAGTCTCATCGGCATTGGAGAAATCGTTCTACTACCGCTAGATGTCCTCAAAATCAAGCGCCAGACAAACCCCGAGGCCTTCAAGGGCCGCGGTGTGCTCAAGATTGTTCGCGACGAGGGTTTCGGTCTGTACCGTGGTTGGGGCTGGACAGCAGCCCGTAACGCTCCTGGTTCTTTCGCGGTAGGTTATCAGCAAATCGATATGTCGCAATTGGACTCATCTTGTGCAAGCCTACTGACGATGAGGTGTTTTCTTGCAGCTTTTTGGAGGTTCAGCTTTCGCCAAGGAGTACTTGTTCCAGCTTCAGGACTATAACAAGGCGACATGGTTCCAGAACTTTGTTGCTTCCATTGCTGGTGCATCTTCCTCCTTGGTTGTCTCTGCTCCGCTCGACGTAATCAAGACGCGAATTCAGAATCGAAACTTTGATAACCCCGAGAGTGGCTTTCGTATCCTGACCAACATGGCCCGTCAGGAAGGTTTCTCTAGTTTCTTCAAGGGTTTGGTTCCCAAGGTAAGAAGATGAAGAAGATGCTACCAAAATCATGTGTGACCACGATGGCAATGCCTCAAGGCGACCGGACCAAGCGCAGGACGCGTACTGAACAACGGATGTGCTGACATATTTTTGTAGTTACTCATGACTGGTCCCAAGCTCGTGTTCTCTTTCTGGCTTGCTCAGACTTTGATCCCCGCCTTTGATGCCGTGATCGCCAAGTAGAAAAGCGGACATGATGAATTTCTTTGTTAGTTATAAGCCGCCAAGCTGGGAACATCCGCCTTCTTTTCAGTGTCAGCCATCTAACTTGGCTGATCATGGTGCGAGGCTTGTAATTGTAATACTATCTGGAAGAGGAAAGCCGTTGATTTTGGAATGAAACGGATCTGCGTTGCTTTTTTTTTCTTCTTTTCTTCTTTTTTGGAAAAAATAGATTCCCCTGGCGCCTGGCTTACCTTGCACAGAGGTGTCGCGATATGCAGAAGAGAAGGGAGGTGCGGTGGAAGGACGCACAGGACATGGTTCAAACATATAGGCGCTCTACTCTACATAAATCGACGATGATGACCCTCGACCTGCACATTGTTCCCATGATTCATCCCATCATTGGCATGACTAATGGACGAGTCTCTCCACCCGTTTCATGTTGCGACGGGAACAAGCATCCGCATCTCGATTGGGTGTGCATCCAGTGGGCACTGCACAACAAATCACAACAGATGACAGCAAATTTCAGCAAATCACAGCTAATCACAACATTGAATATAGCAGGGGCGCGGCATAACAAGGCACTGGACACCGGGCAGTGGGGCGGGAGACGGCATCCAGAGCGCCGAGTCGTTGCCCCAAGCAACGCATGACGCACCGCCCAAAACACCGCTCATCTTGCAGCCCAATTGAAGAGAGCCGTCTTGGCGGCCCGTCAACAGACGGTGGGTGACAGGCGAGGCGAGAGACCAACAACAAGTCTGTGCCAGCATAGACATCATTAGTCCACTCTATCCTCCGTTTACCGAGTCATTTCCCCATTTGCTTCCACATCCTTCAAAGGAATCCAAAAAAAAAAAAAAAAAATATCCGCTTCGACTCCGCACATGAAGAAACGACCCTGATTGATCCTGTCGAGCGTTTGGCCAGTGGAGATACAAAACAGGCTGTTTTTATGATAATACCAGACTTCTTTAAACGAGCAGTGGCACTGGGACATTTTTGATTTTTTTTTTTCACTTGCCGACTGCTTTTTTCCTCCTTCCTCCCAGATCTCGTCTCATTCCATTTCATTACACCAAACAAGAGATCAGTTGGCCTGGCGGGTCGTCCGCATTCCACGCCTCACCACTTTCCATTCCTCATAATACCCACGATACACAGTCGCATCATCTTTCGATAGGGGTGCGAGGATCTTGAAGTTGTGACGATGTCCACATCCGACCGAGGATCGATATCCTCCAGAGATGGCGGCGAAAGATACGTGAAACATCAGCATTCTGCGTCTTCAGATCAGAGCTTCCGAGCTCTCATTCCCATGTAAGCATGCACTTCTCGACTCACTCTTTTGCACACGGAGAAATCGAGCGATTGGAATGGCTCGTCTTCTCGTCTTTACCCCTCGCCTTTTCGGCGATATCTGATTCCAAGCATTTGAGCCCTCCCGGATCCTTTTGAAACTAACAGCCAAGCAGGTGGGATAGTTCAGATCCAGAACGAGCTCCGCCGCCATTGCCATTGAATCCGAACCCGCAGTCGCCTGGCTTGACTTCGCGTCCCGGTACGTCGAGCGCCATTCAATCTGCACATGCTGCCTTGCATGAGCGGGCGCGGGAAAACAGCGCCATCGTCAAGCGCGGGGGAGATTCTCCTGAGCGAGCTCTCGTCAAAGGTGGTGGACATCGCCGAATGCAATCTCTACAGCCCAGCTCTGTGCGAGACTTGAGTTTGATCATCGAGGGAAGCTGGAACAAACCCGATCCTAGGCCAAAAACACCAACTACGCCGCGAGAATTGCCGCCTGAGCCGAGGCACGAATACATGGACTCGGCCAACTCGACTCCCGTTGCCGGGTTGAGCCTTACACCTATTTTGAGACCGACTGCTCGACGGCCTCATCAGAGTATCCTGGGCGAGAACACACCGCCCCAAAGCTCGACTATGCTCGCGTTGCAATCTATGGGCGCCAAGTCCCCCTCGAGAGAAAGAGAGCCTGCTCTGTCCAACATCACCAATGGCTCGCATCCTCGGGCGCCTTGCTCCTCGGATGAGGTTGCTGCACAGCTCATTACCCTGACCAACATTGCCACGTCTCTCCAGAAGGAAATGTCAGCACTCACTCGGCGAAGTCGAGACAATGCTACCGACTTGCTGAGCTTGAAGGAGGCTACAAAGACCAGGGACGAGGATGTTCGAAAGAGTCTGCGAGAGCTTGTCGGCAACATCCACGAGACTTCTAGCAGAATCGCGTCCTTCAACGGCTCTTTTCTCGACAACAAGCCGTACAGCTCTCCACAAATCCAGTCTCGACAATTCCAAATCTCCAGGGTTCCTTCTCCAAAGAGTTTCGTCGACTCGATCGATGGCGCCTCCATCAGCACGCCATCGTTATCTGGGGTGGACACTTCGGCATCGCTACTGCTCCTGGAGAAGATTTGGAATGGCCTGGGTACCAAGGACGGCCACGAATCCCTCGTAGCCATGCTTACTGAGCTTTCGCAAAAGCTATCGGGTATGGCAACTTCATCCAAAGTCGACGATCTGGCAAAATATATTCAGTCACAGTCAGAGAACGCCGTCATTCTGGGAAACGCCGGCAGGGGCAGGAACATGAGCGAAGCAGACGCGGAGGATTTGCAAAAACAAAGTACCAGCCAAGTCATTCAGCGCGTCGAGAGGCTACCTTGCAGTGCCGACAATAGACGATCCTCCGCACCATCTGGACGTGGCGCCGATCTCGTCAACGATGAACTCATGAAGATTATACGGTCTGTCAAAGACAGCGTCGCTCAAGGCGGAGGCTTGACAGCGGAAGTGAAGGCCCTCGTTCGTGAGTTGAGAGGCGAGGTTCTCGGAATGGGACGAGAGCTGGGTAAGCGACTGGAGAATGTAGCAGTCAAGAGCATCGAAGAAGAGTCGGAGCCGCCACCTCCCAGCAAAGATGAAGTCTCAAGAGTCATCGACGAGGGTCTCGAGCAGATGAAGGAGCAGTTGAATCATGTCTTGAGGGAACACCGGCGTCAGTCTGCCCAATCACAATCGTCTCAAAAGACCATTGTCGACTACCAGGAAATTTACAACGCCATGCGTGCTGCGCTGCGGGACAATCAGGCTTCGCAAGACAACGTGCCCGATTTGAGTCGAGATGACGTGATTGAAGCCGTCAGAGACGCCTGGGAAAACTACAAGCCAGAAATTGAGGTACAGCAGTTGGGTTTAGAGAGAGACGAAGTTCTGGCCTGTCTCAAGCAGGGCCTCCAGGAATATGCCCCTCGCGATGAACGACCGGATGCCGCCACGCGCGACGAGGTCTTCACGGCAGTTGTGGAAGGGCTGAAGCATTTCACGCCTCCCATGGTCGACACGCCAGCATCGCTGTCACGAGATGAAATCATGGATGCCGTTCGTGACTGTCTTGAAGAGTTTGAGTTCCCTGTCGCGGCCTCGGCTATCGGCAACGAGTTGTCACACGAGGACATGGTTCATGCTGTCCGCGAAGGCCTGAGCGAACTGGATCTACCTCGAAACGATGCCCTCATGGCTCTGCCTAACAACGACGAGATTGTCAGTCGCTTGCAAGATATTATGGAATTCATGAAGCTCGAATTCAGAGCGATCTCAGACGAGGCTAAGGAGAATATGGCCGCTAAAGGACGTGATACGGATCAGGTCCTGGATGCGACGAAAGATGGACTTGAGAACCTTCGAATTGCAATTGAAAGCTATGTCGATCGAGTAGCGGACGCAGCTGACCACGATGAGTTCTTGGACAGCCTGTCTCGTACCATGGATGAGTTCAAGGACGAAGTGTCAAATGTACTGTCCCGAGCAAATGATGACTCGCGCGGGCATCTGCACACGGAGATTGAGAACTTGCGCGAAATCGTGAATTCGTCCATGGTGCCCGTCACGCCGCAGCCTGCGGCTGATGCCAGTAGCCAGGAGATACTCGACGCAATTCATAGCGGGGTGAATACCCTACGACAAGAGATTCTGCGGCCGCGCTCGGAGACGAGTGAAATTCTAGACGCCATACATGATGGCTTGAATGACCTGCGGGCTGGTTTCGACAAGGTGACAAACAAGCCCGTTGATTTGACTGCCAACGACGAGATTCTTGAGGCCATCAAAACCGGTCTGGAATCCGTGAGATCAGACATTGAAACGATTCGGGATAGCAACAACGTCAACAACGAACGAGCTGTGACTGTCGTGGGCACGGTCGACGAAGACATTGATCGCGCCATCATTCCTGCCGACATGGTGAAGCAGGATGATATCAGAAATCTCGAGGTCCTCATTACTCAACTTGGGATCAAGGTCGAAGCCATGGAGCCCGGGGCTGAAACGGAGAGCATCCAGCGAGAGGACCTCACTCGCTTGGAAGAAATGCTGCGCAGCGTGCAAGAAGGAGTTGAGGAGGTTCGATCTAGGGAGCAGGTTGCTGCTGCTGCTGCTACCGCTCCTTCTCCTGCTGCTGACGAGGCGCCTGCCACGGACGACACTGCTGAGCCGGCGACAGAATCACGAGATGCTGCCGACGACTCTGCGCCTCACAGTGACGCAGCTACAAAGGACGACGTGATGGCCATCGAAACCATTTTGCGTAATACCAAAGCCACCCTAGACGATCTCGTCGAAGGCGAACAGGCAGTCCGAAAAGAGCATATTGATGCAGTCGAGACGCTCATCCTCGAGTCCCGCGAAACGATGGGCTCCATTACGGAGCAGCTCAACACTGTGTCTCACAAGGAAGACTTATTAGGACTGGAGACGCTCATCACTCAGCTCAGCCTTACTCTGGAAGAGATGAAGGAGAAGAGTGAGCAGGCAGTCCACAAAGAGCATATTGACGCAGTGGAGACGCTCATTCTCGAGTCTCGCGAAACGATGGGCTCCATTACGGAGCAGCTCAATACCGTGTCTCACAAGGAAGACTTATTAGGACTGGAGACGCTCATCACTCAGCTCAGCCTTACTCTGGAAGAGATGAAGGAGAAGAATGAGCAGGAGGCATCTGCTGAGAAAGAAGAGGGGGCCACCAAGAGCGGAGTGGAGGCAGTTGAGGCAGTCGTCCTGGAAATCAAGACAGCCCTGGACGGGCTGGCTAGTACTGATTTTGCCACATTCTCCAACAAGGAAGACGTGACCAATCTTGAAACGGTGCTAAAGGAAGCCAAAGAGAAGATTGACGCCCTCACCGAAGCCAATACCCAGGCAATGGACGATCGTCAAGCCGAGATTGTAGGTGTGGCCGATCGCGTGACTGAGGTCAAGACGTTCCTGGAAGAGTTCCAGGAGGCCATCAAGACTAAGCTCGAAGAAGGGTCATCCGGACTTGACGGACTGAACAAGGTATTGGAGGGCATGGGCGAGAAGATTGACAAGAATGAAAACGTTGGCGCCGATGTCAAAGAGATGTTTGAGGCGATGAAGACGCAGTTTGAGGAAAACAAGGAGATTGTGGCTGGCGCCCGATTGGAATCCAACGAGAAGTTACAAGAGGCGGCCGACAATATCGGCACCAAGATTGACGAAAAGATCACGGAGCTCCTTGCCAAGTACGATGAATTCAAGGCTGCCATGGAGCAAAAGTCGGATGCCAACGAGGCACGCGGAATCGAGACTGAAACAGCGGTGGCCAACACCAAGGCTGTTGCTGAGGACCTGAAGCTGTTGATTGATACGCTTGGCTCTACAGTCACGGACTCTCTCGAAAAGATGGAAGAAGCCTCGAAGACGGTCTTTTCAAAGGTGGAAGATCTTGCTACGCGCACAGAAGAAAACTCAACAGAAGGCAAGGCCGAGCACCAACAGACAATCGAGCACATCCAACAAGCTGTCACGGCTGTAGAAGATTTGCAGGGCGAGATGAAGGAGATTCAACCCCAGATTCTGGAGGCAGTCAAGGACGTTCTGCTGCTCGTGGGCGAGCACTTTGAACATGCCAAGTCCTCCAGTACCAATATCTGCGACAAGATTGCCGAGGTCAAGCCATTTGACGTAGCGATGCTTCCCACACCAGAAAAGTACGACGATTCGGAAGTCAAGGAGAAACTGAACCTCCTGGCCGAGACGAAATACGACGACTCTGAAGTTAAAGAGAAGCTTGAGAAGCTCGCCGAACAACAGAGATGCGACGGCACGTCGATGCAGGAAAAGCTGGACAAGCTGGTCGACCACAGCGCTACATCGGCGCCTCAAGTCTTGTCACGACTGGAGACGTTGGACAAGGTGCATCAATCTGTCGTCGACACGGCGGCTGAGATTTCCAGATTCCTCTCTGAGCAGACGCAACGCATAGAAAATGAGCACGAGGACCGAGAAAAGATGTTGCAGGAGACGAATCTCGAACTGGAGCGCAAGCTGACGGAACGCGAACACGTGGAAGCCTCGATACTCAGCCTCAAGGACGAAGAAGAGCGAGTCCGCAGCAGTGTCCTCAAGCTGCGCACAGAACATGAGAGTCTGATCAGGCAAAAGACTCGCCTGGCGGGTGATGTGGGATCGCTCGAGACGGCTCTACGACTGCGAAAGGAAGAATTGTACTACATGGAGCATCGTGCCGAGAGTCTGGAGCGTCGCATCGTAGAAGGAGTCATGGATCACTCGCGTGTTCTCTTGATGACGCAGAGCAGCAAGAGCGGCCGCGACGACATGAATCGCAAGCGCGTCAAGAAACCTACGGCAGCGGCAGCGGTGGCGGCGGCGGCGGCGGCGGACGACCCGGAGAGGACGCCGACGAGAACGAGCAGTGCCAACCGCAAGCGACCGGCAGTCGACTTGGCTCTCTCGGCCAAGAGAAACCTGGCCCTTGCCGCAGCACACGGCGGATCGACCCGGCGCATTGTGTCTCTCAGTCAGATGAACAGCAGCTCGCCGTCTGCGTTTGTGAAGCGAAGCCAGAGTGTGCGAACCGCCGCTGGCCATCCCTCTCTGCGCAAGGGCAGTTGGGGCGGCCGTCTAGGAAAAGGGGCGTTCGGGGGAGAAGAAGACAAGGAGAACCGGGGCGTCGGCGATACGGACACGGTGGAAGAGATGGACGAGCCCGACAGTGCTTCTCCTTCACCCGCCGGCGCCGGCGCCGCCAGCACGGTGTCGACCGCCTATAGCGCTGAAACCGACTCCGTCTATGGTTCGATGACGGACGTGGGGGACGAGAGAAGCGACGAGGGAAGCGACGCGGTCAGCGACGCGGGCACGTTGCGACGGACTAGTGCTGGGACGACTGTCATTTCCGGCAGCCAATATTCCGAGTCTGAGGCGGGATACAGCGAGTACGACGACATGAGCAGTGTATATTCGGAGAGCGGCGTTAGCGTGAATGTTGATGATACGGGCATGGTTGTGTATGGGAGCTAGGGGAAACAGCCTGGTTCCTGGGCGGAAGAGCCAAGAGGTGACTTGTGTTTCATGTATACACATACCACATACATGTACATACCTATGTACCTACATATACATGTATATGTATAGGTATAGGTATTCAATGGTAAAAGTATATGGATCGGAGCGGGACGGCGTTTGGCAAGAGATGTTTTTTTTTTCTTTTTTTTTGTTCTTTTCTATTCTTTTTCCTTCCTTCTTTTTGACTCTCCTTTAACCTCCCTTTTTTCCTTTTTTTTATGTCTTTTTCTTTATTCTGTATGCGATTGTTCGTCTTTTGCCTGGACGGGCACTGCATTGGCCAAGTCTATGGACCGGATTGGCTATTTTTTGTTGAGCGGTTTGTTTTCTTTCTTTTAGCGGTTGTGGATGGATGGTGATGAGTGTGATCAATTGGATGGGAATTGATGGCGATGAGATTGTGATGAGATTGTGATGAGCACAGGATCGTGATGAGATTGTAATGAGAACAGGATAGTGATACAATAGAATGGATTATAATGAACAGGATGTGATGAAAATGGAATTATAATGAACAGGATGTGATGAAAATTGAATGGATTATAATGAATAGGATGTAATGAAAATAGAATGGATTATAATGAATAGGATGTGATAAAAATTGAATGGATTATAATGAATAGGATATGATAAAAATAGAATGGATTGTGATGAACAGAATGTAATGAAAATAGAATGGATTATAATGACGGGATGTGATAAAAATAGAATGGATTATAATAAATAGGATATAGTGAAAATTAAATAGATTATAATGAATAGGATATGATGAAAATAGAATGGATTGTAATGAACAGGTAGTAATAAAAATAGAATGGATTATAATGAATAGGATATAATAAAAATAGAATGGATTGTGATAAACAGGTAGTGATGAAAATAGAATGGATTGTGATGGTAACGCGAATAAATGACATGATCTCTAGGAAAAGAATTGAAGAAAGTACTGAATGTGTGACATGGTGATGGGGTTGAGATGGGATGCAAGGGAATAATATTACTTGGTGATAGCAATAAAATAAGATAATAGACTCGGATAATATAACACGGTAGTAGTGGGAATAGAATGCAGCATTGTGATGAATGAACTCATGTACTAAATAATTGATTCCTGTAGATATGTCATGCCGTCTATACGTACAGTGGGATGACAGAACTTTTTGCATTTGAAGGTATCTTGATTTTGTATCTAGTGAACCGAATGAAGAATAATAAACAAGGCAATAAAAAATAATATAATCAAAATTAAGAAGAACATAGAGCTAGGATATACTATATATATATTTTTATTTATTTATATTCTTATACATAGACTGGTTAAATCAATTTGAGATAACTTGAAAAAATGCGAAACCGTCTCATCACACTCTGTGTACGGACCACGCAAGTGAACAGCACCCAGAAGTCCTGCGGACATCTCACCGTGCAGCAATAGAGGCCACCAGCCACACCCATGTGCACTTTGCCACGTCACGCCACGGAGTCTGCAGTGTTGGCAAGAAAGCGCAGGACAAAACGGTGTAAAAACGGTGGGGTGCAGCGAGACTCCACATGTCTGGTCTCGACCAAGAATGCAGGCGCAGACACAAGCGACGACTCGACGTGAACAAGCATAACGCATGACGCGCCCATACCACGGACAGAAAGGCAACGACAAATTCGTCGCGTCTCGCACAGCATCAGAGTTTATTTTGAACGATTCCCCCTTGCCCCGCCCCCCCAAAAAAAAAAAGGAGGAGGGGACGCAGAATGGACAAGAATATCTTGTCGCAACCAGAGCTGTCACCGCTGGAGAATCAGGTCCTGGAGGAATATGAGCGGTTGGCGAGTAATATGAGCAAGGTACGATGTGAGAGTGAAATGATATTACCAAGATGAATAAACCAAAAAGGGAAAAAGAAAGAAAGAAAGAAATGGAAATGGAAATTGAAAAAGAAAGGAAAGAATGAAGAATAAATTGTACATCTATATGTGGCTGACTGAAAAAAAAAAGCTGGCGACTAGATTAGACGTTCTGGCAGCGAGTTCGTCGCTCGAGATCGCAGATGGGCTGCGCGAGCTGGAGAGGAAGACGAGCCTGGCCTTTACGCTGCTCAAGACGAGTGTTTATAGCATTATTCTGCAGCACGAGTATGCCGGGGGTGGCGACGATGGAGGGGCCGGGGAGCCGGACGGAGGCAATGAGTGGGAGGATGAGGGGGAGAGCATGGAGGGCGAGGAGAGGAGGTAAGGCCATGACATCGGCGTGCATCTACGCTCCATGATCTTTTCATGCTTTATACAGCTGGGGAAAGTCGAGTGATCATGACAGATAGACGTCCATGCGACTCCAACCATCGGCCGGCGCTATGAGTCTATCGCGTCAAAACAATGTACAATAGTATACATACAAAGCACCAGACATGCATCCATCAGGTTTCTGTCTTCGGAACCCTTCAGATACTGCCATCTATAAATAGTACACAGTTCCTATATCTAGTACACAGCGCCTCCGTAGTAGACCTTTCTCACATCCACCATCTTCTTGCCTCGTCCAATGGCAATCACCTCCGGATCGAGCTGGTTCGTGAGCGCCTCGTACGCTGCCTTGACAGAGTTCATGGGGTTCTTGGATCGGGGCATGCGAGCGTGGATGTCGTGGATGCCTGCCGCGCGGCACATTTCAAAGATGCGGTGCGGGCAGCGAAGACCAAAGCCTGTTTGTTTTTGGGGGTTAGCGTTGAATGAACGTGTGCAGTGGACGGTACGCAGCTAGGTTTGAATGTGCAAGGAGAATAAGACCAGACGAGAAAAGCAGACAAGAAACGAGATGGAAAAAGATGAAAAAAAAATTAGAACAAGAGAGAGAGCGAGAAAGAACACCGCTTACCTGGTGGGCGGGTAAAGAGCTCCACAACCGTCCCAGATACCTTGGCCTTGGAGTTCCCGTATATGGTTCGGTTCTCGTATCGACGAATCGGCTTCATGTTGCGAATGGCCAGCAACTGGGCTGTTTCGGCAGCCAGTCCCGCCTCGGTCGACTTGGCAATGCCGAGACCCAGCCGACCGTCGCCGTTGCCCGCAATGGCCACCACGGATGTGCTGCGTACCTTGCCCAGACGAGTCTGGTTGGAGACCCATCGGGTCACGAGCACTTTGCGGTAGATGGACTGGATGTCCTTGAGCGTCATGCCTGTGAGGCGCTTGATTTCCTGGTAGTGCCCGCCGTCGTCCTGGCCTTCATCCTCTGGATCCGCAGCGGACTTGTACAGGCCCTCGACTCCAGGGACTTTGCCCAGCTCGGCGGCCTCGGCAGAGTACGCGCGGTTGATACCTGCGGGGCCATCAGCCAGGAGTTCCAGGTTGGTGGGCTCGACTTCCGTCTCGTCCGTCATCGACGACAGCGTATCGAGCTCGCGTTTCCACTCTGCATCCACGG
The DNA here is from genome assembly GCA_018360255.1 of Claviceps maximensis. Classification (NCBI taxonomy): domain Eukaryota; kingdom Fungi; phylum Ascomycota; class Sordariomycetes; order Hypocreales; family Clavicipitaceae; genus Claviceps; species Claviceps maximensis. The sequence goes on from SRPZ01000008.1 coordinate 123,072, forward strand.
CCTCGTCAAGCTTTACAGCTTGCGCGAACGTTAGCATGTCGGCCTCGTCTTCGGACGCATTCGCATTGACTTCTGCTGCTGCTGCTGAGTCGTCGCCGTCGCCGCTCTTCTTCTCCTTTTCCACTACGAGATACCTCTTGAGCAGCTCGGGATCGTTTTCAATGTCATTGAGCTCCTCCGCCGTCAGGTCTATCAAGTCGGCGCCGTTGCTTTCCCGGACTCGTCGCAGAGCGCGGACCATGGCCCTTGTGAGCTGGTGGCTCGTCTTCTTATCGGTTAATTGGGACATGGTCGAGCCAAACTTGTCCACCCACTCCTTGGGGTCAAGCCACTCGGGCTCTTGCGGCGTCACGTCGACTTTCGGCTTGACGTCGTATCGGGGGTCCAGAACCGTGTAATCATCAATGTAATTTGGTCGATAGGGGTCGTCTCGTAGCCGACCCTGCATAATCATGTCGTCGGGATCGATAGCTTCTTCTCCGGCACGCAGCGCCTCCAGCTGTTCGGGGGTGTATCTCTGCTTGAGCCGCTCCAGTTCCTCCTTGGTGTAGTCTGGGAACTTTTCCTGTCGGTACTTGGCCAGCACTGTAGGATCCAGCAGTCCCATCTCGGCGGCCGTGACGTTTCTGAACCGTGATCGCCGTGAGCGGGGTGCTGAGCTGTGGAATTGCTGACATGATGCGGCTACGGCTGGCGATGATGATGCTGCTGCGGCTCGGGCTCGGGATCGTGAAGTCGAGGCGAGGCACCGGCCAAGGAGGCTTTGTGCCGGACGTGCAACGCTCATGGCCTAGGTGCCCTGCCTACCTGCCTGCCTGCCTATCTGTCTGATGAGGACTAGTGAGCACGGTAAAAACAAAACAAAAAGCCCAAAAGGTCCAGATACGCAGTCGTCGAGGATGAGGTGCATACAGCGTACAAGAAACGCACACCGAAGCAGAGCTTGAGATTTTTCCCGGGCCAGGGACAATTCTTCAATTGGAGTCTTGACTAATCGGGTTAGTGCCGGACTAGCATTGAGACGGAACGGCGGTTGAGATATAATCACGTTATCTTACACGTGATCTGTATACTCTGGCACTCCATCCTCCAAATCTTTATCTGGATTTGATCATGGAGGATTGATAGATGGCAGAGACACCACCGCAAAACACCAGCTCTTTCTAGCAACTCTGCTGATGATTGGAACGTCTCGGGAGCCACATTGGATGGCCGCCTCGTCGTCCATGCCCAGAGCCCAGAACCTAGAAACCATTACCTATTCAACGACATGCCGCCACCGCCCACTTCGAAACGATCGTCTCAGGATCGCCTCGTGTGCTAGGACCTCTCTTGTGGGCCATGGCGATTCACGATTCACGACCATCCCATCCCCTATCCATACCCAGACCGTAAATCTCCCATCACTTTCCTTTTCTCTCCCCATCTTGTCCATTGCCAACCATCCAAGTCTCCCATCTTTCACACATCTCCCTTGAGACCTCGATACCTCACCCTCTTGGTGCCGATATCCGTGTCTAGTGTCAACCGTCATCAACTTGTTTCCACAATTACGTCTTGATTCCGCCCCTAAGCTTCACATCATCGACGATATATCAACGAGCTCTTTATCAAGCCCGTTCTCTCTTGTTTTCTATTCTCTCTCTTTTTCTTCCCTCCATCGTCTTATACGATCTTTTACAACATCACTACCCTTTTTCGCCATTTGCCATTTGCCATTCGCTATTTGCAATTCGCCTCCAGGGAAATCAACAACTAAATACTCATAATAACATCATCGAAAACAAGAACAATAAAAAAAGGCAATGTCAAATTTCGACTGGCTTAGAAAAATCGGCGCGACTAATGAAGCCGTCGCTGTTCTAAACGATCAACCGAACCTCGCTGTCAATTTGTTACTGGTCCTGACTGGTCTTGCAGCACAGTGCCTCCTCATTTGGTACATTCATTTTGCTACCTTGAAGCCTGAACAGACCATCAAGAAGAAGAAGAAGCCTGCCGCGGCAGGGAATACTTCCAAGACGGGCTCTATCGGGCGAACATAAAAACAAGAACAAGACCAAGAACAAAAGAACAAATATAAGCGGCAATCAATTGATGGCTTGATAAATGATTTGGAACTAGCGTTTCTCATGCAGGTTGACCTTGCCAAGTTGGAGAAACCCATTTACCTCTTCGCGCATACATACATTGGTTCATATTTTCTACTTTTCTTTCCTCCCAGGTTTTCGTTCTTTCCCGCTGGCGGCGTGGATGATTACTGGATATGTATCATTTTTCCAACATTAGCGACTTATTGGGGTCCTCGGCATCGCTGAGCCCTTGTTTTGTTCTTCTGTGAATCGAACGGCGACTAGAAGAAGGAAATGTACCCGTGCAACATTGTACTTTTGTCGTCTTGACGCGTATTTTCTCCACTACATATACCTATTTTGTTGAGTTGTAACATGGAAATGAAAAGAAATGACCAGACTTCTTGTCAGCTCTCTAAATGCTCACTCCTCTGATAATATCAGTTGTGAGACTGGCATTGCCGGCAATACAAATACTAAAAATCAAAATCTTCTTACCTCTCCAAGATAAACTCAGCCTGGTCTACTTTGTCGTCGACAGTCGAGACCCTGTTCGTCTCTTTGTCCCAGACGCTTCCGCTGCCAATATACACCAGATTTTAAGCTCAATACCTGCACATATATGATTTAATTGGTCCCCGGTCCGCAAAACACTTTGGCCTTGTACCATCGCACCGAGCCATTCCACTTTCTTGCGCAGACTAGGAGATTCCGCATTGCTCATACGGGCAAGGGATGTTGAGATTGAGGAGACGAACTCTCGCCTTGCAGATACGTTCTAAAACCAGAGTTAGCCAACTAAACGTCTCGGGATCTTCAAAGAAATTACTTTGAGATATGCCACATCGAAGACTCCAGGAGCCAACTGTGACAATGGTTTGGGAGCTATATCTTGCACTAACGCCATTGTCTTCGAATAACGCCTTCTCCCCAAGAACACATATTCCAACCACGTTGAGAGCAAAACCTTTACATTGGAAGACAATGCGACAGCATCTGTCCGTGAATCCTCTAGCCTTTGTCTTTTATTCGGGACACTGGAAGGCGAAAACATCTCGAAATTTGTCGTCATATTCTCCAGAAAGTTGTCGACAGCGATGCGATCAGCGGATGCAAGATTATTGTACTCTTCATTCTCATCATTCGCGCATACAATTCGCGTCGATGTCTCTGTATCTTTGCAATGTTTAACCTTCAAGGCGGAAATTGATAGCCGTTCGCTCGTAAGCAAGTCAATCGAGTATAAGACTGATCGAAATACAGCCACTGAAGCCGTATTAGGCGGTGCCAACGCAGAAGATAGGTCCGGATGCTGAATAGAGTAAGAAACTCGATTGGTGCGCCCGCCGCGAGATTCCGTGACAAGAACAAGTCCAAGTTCCAGGCGCTTCCAGACCTATCATTCGTCGTGTGTGAGTTTTTTTCTTCGTTGGGAAAAGCAGTATTGAGCCATTGCGAATTCATCATTCTCACATCAGACGCGCCCATCACAGTCTCGAGGTGATGCAGTGTATCGGCTTCAGAAATCGGGATCCCGTTGACGGAAAAATCAATCATCAAATGACACAAGCCTTGTTTCGCAATCCACACTTGTGCATTTCCAACAACCTGCTCGAGTTCCATCGCTGTCCCGATAATCCCGCAGCTGTCAGGGATGTGAATGTCCAGTTCCCCTGCTGAGGTCAAGATGATGTTTTCCGATTTACTTTTGATGCTCAAAGTCGGTAGAGAGATTGATGATGGAGCCATTGTCATGTCACAATCTGTTCCGGCGAGAGCGAAATGCCTGAGCACCTAGAAACTACTACCGAAAGTGCTTCTTACGTACGGAGTTTACTTTGAAGTTGTATGACAAGGCGCTTTAGTATTTGATATCCTAAGAAGGAAAGCAAACCTGAAATAATGATTCGGCCAGCTGCCTCTTCCCATCTGTGACACACGAAAGCGTACCACCATTACCTATTTGGGAAAGAACGACTCACGAGCCACAAATCTATGACACCAGCGAAAGTATTCAAGAATGATTCAGAATTCTGCGGGCTGACAGCTTGATTGATGTCAGAACTAGTTGTTGTCATACTCATTGCTTCTCTTTCTCGCTACATATACCTCTAACAGCCGGCCTCCTCTCTCGCCTTCAAAAAGAAAAGGACACAAAAAAAACATAACAAAAGGATACTTCTAGCGATTGTTACTGAGTATAAAAAAGACGTCATGTTCAAAATAAATAGTTATTCTTGCCCTAGCTGTATCCATTTCTTCATTTGGAAGATAATAAAGAAGAAGAAGAACGAGAAGAAGAGGAAGAAACTTCCCTTCTGTTGAAATTTGCCCATTTTCTTCTGTTGAGGCTTGCCCATGTTCATGTTCATGTTCCGAGACTCAACTCCGCTTCCTGACCATGCTTCCTTGAACTCCTTGATCCGTGCCCTTATATAGCAAGCCAGGGAAACTTTTTCTTGCTAGGCTCGATTGGCCCCAAGGCACTACTTTCCACTTCAATACTACGTTGGTAGATGTCCTGAAACAAAAGAAAAAAGAAAAAAGATGGTCAGAAAGCTATTTTATATCCTCAAGATGCACATATTCTCCAAATCAACGTACCTCGTCATCCATGGGCATACGGCAGCCCAAAATTATGTCTCTTGCAGTGTCATGCCTAACTAGGTTTGGGTAAGCAGTTCCATGACTCTTCATGATAGGTAGTAGGACCTCGCCCAGTACTTCGAACTTCTTCCAGTTGATGCGATCGTCGTTGCACCCAACAAAAGTCTTGCCACCTTCTTCCGCTGAAACCAGATCCCTTCTGTGCAAGGGTATGAATGGTATTCGTGGTAGCGGCGAATTCTCCCAGGCTAATCTGTACGCAAAGTAGCTCTTCTGTGTTCCCATTAATATCACCAGTCTGGCAAACCGTTTTTGTACTTCAGCGGACACGAGACCGCGTGTCTGTGCTAATCGATGAATTGCGGTTCCATTGATTCCTGCAAGTACAGCCGCAAGACCATTGTAGTTGTTCATTTGGCGCAGCTTCAAAGCAATGTTCATAAACTTTTCAAGCATTTGTGCCCGATGTTTAGCTTTGTCTCGCAGAAGTATCATGTTCGCCACCCACTTCGCAATGTGATTAAAGTGATTGATCATGCGATTGACATTCTGTAAACTCCTGCACTTGTGCTTTTGTGTCGTAGACAAGCTTACGTGACGGACAAAATCACGAATTCGGATGGAAGAAAACATAATCCAATCGATTCGTGTGAGCTCGTCAGCGATTTCGTAGTCGGGAATCTCCATAAAGGTGTGATACCGAATTTTATTCATCGGCAAATGATCCGACGGTTCCAATAGCATTGCCTCTCTCTCATATTCATCAGAAGTGTTGAGTAAAAATTGGCTGCCTATCCGACTGTCTCTGTCCATGGACGAGTTGTCGGAGTCCCCCGGAAACTTGTTAGACTCCCCGTCGAATTGGAGACTACTGACGTCTGCGGAGAGCTCTTCCATTTCTTTGGATAGACTTCTAGTAACATCTCTGTCCAAGTGATGATCCGAGTTGGCCCAGCCAGTATCATCATCCTCGAAAACGGTTGAATGAAGAAGATGACGCATCTGTTGAGCGGCAAACATGGATATCGGTTCTGTCGACAGCTGATTGATGAAATCTTCGAGTTTGCGCCTCGTAATAGATCTCGCAAAATCACCAGGATACAAGGACAGCCACTTCGCAACAACTTCAATAATTCGAAGTTGCGTTGCCGTCTTTATCAAATAAAGCGCAGACTCGTCATTTCGAACCATCTCTAATCGCACTAGAATTGCTGAAAACAGCTCGCCCGGAGCAGCAAATTTTCGATAGAGACAGAGGAAGATGCTCGAGAAGTTGTTATCTACCCTGGAGAGTCGTGGAGCGAGCAGTCGATCTACAAGCTCCTCAAAGGTCACCCCGGTGATCTTGGGCTTTTCAACAATGACATCGTCGCTACGCTGGAGAATGGGGATATCCTCCGAGCATATGTGAGACTCGTTCAGATCGGATTCATCGATAGCAAGAAACGAGTCGCCAGAGTGTCTATCGTTACGGAGACCTGTTCTCATAATGTTGTTAGGGGGCAAAAAAAGCCATGGCAGATGTTGAGTTACAGCAGACTTCCAAAAAAAAATTACAAATCTTCTCAAACCACGTGACATACCTGGCCGAAGACTACTAGAGGTTTGTGTTCGATACGAGTCGCCTTGTTGTTGATTCGAGAAAGCCCGCTGGATCGAGAAATCCGAACTCGCACGACTGTGCTTGCTGTGCACGCTCAATGGTCGTCCGCTCTTTGGTTCTGGAATTTCGAGGTTGATGGCAGACTGTGCCCGTCTTCTGCAAACAGCCTCACCACCACTCTCATCTAGAGAACATAATCAATAAACAGTCCTTCACCTAGAGCCCATGCATGTGTGACGCACCTCGTTTATGCAGAATAGCAGCACGTACCACGCTGTGAAGACAGGTTTGGGAAGCGTCTGATTCTTGAGACGATATTTGGAAGTGACCAACACAAGACTTGAAGAAGTGATGTTTGGCCATCTCTTCAGCGTCAACCTCCCGGTCGTCTTCCAACTGGTCGCATTTACAAGCACCAAGGACTGTAGGAAGCCCTGAAATGGTGAGAGAAGCTGTCGTTTCGGGTAAAATCAGCCATTCAAATCCAATGTTTTTGTCAACCTCAGTTGCTACTCTGCGACACATTGTGAGTGTGTGCTAATTGGGGACGACTGCGGCACATACCAACCACTCGTGGAAGCTCACGAATAGATTCCCGAGATGTGACATCATAAAGAACCATAGCGGCGTCAACCCGGGGAACAATTTGACCGTTGATCTGCTTCGGCCACTGGATTGGCTGAGAAGGATTGAGTTCAAAGTGCTCCAAGTCCAGCTCGAGAAGTGTAACCACATGTGTGACATTGTCAACCGTCATGCGAACACTGGATGAATATGTGGTGGGAGGGTGAGCCAAATTCAGAGCCCGCTGAACAAAGGATGATTTGCCCACACCATCGACGCCGATGATGGCAATGTTGTAGCTCTCCATTGTGAGTATGGGAGACGACTGCGAGAGGAGGAAACAATACTGGTCAGCCCATTGTCACATTCCAAGACACCGACGCGAGTTCTCGCCAGAGCCTTGAGTAGTGAATGATGACATCTGACATTTCCTCCACCATCCCTGCAGCCTCGTGGTGAGAGCTGGGGGGATCCTAGAAGGCAAGGAGGCGTTGAGGAGGCCGGCAGGCCAGCAGGCCAAAAAGCTTGGGTGGGGCAAGCACATGACCATGGATGGCAAAGGATATTTGGCAATCTTACATGTACCCAGTTCTGCGCTGGCCCGATGGTCAACGTTCCTCGGCGGGGAGATGGCCAACGTTGACTCTTGTTGTTGTCATTGCTATCGTTCTCTTGCTCGGCTAAAATGCTCTCGTCAAACTGCCGACGCCCGGCGTTGGTGTTTTCAGAAGAAGAAAAAGGCTGAAAGTCAGGCTCATCCGCAATGTAAGTGACTGAAGGGGTCGCAGTCTCCTTCGAGTCCGGTCTCGGCAAAGAAGGTGACTTTGGTCGGACTCGAAGCTGCGGCAAGCCCAGCCTGGTCGGACTCGAAGCTGCGACAAGCCCAGCCTGGTCGAACTGGAGCTGCGTGTTCGCGATGGCAGTCGAGGTAACAAACGCACGTTTGGGCGGGTGACACGGAGCCGTTTTCAGATAACCTGCGACCCTTCTTCCCACTACTGCCATGATTAGAGTCCTTTCATGTCATGAAGCAAACTATCGGCCACCTTGGTTCAGAGAATAGAAAAAGGGCAACAGGACGGCGATGAAACCAAAGCCAAAGCGAAATCTAATTATTCGCCCGGAACAATGTGTTCCATATAAAAGGACAAGGCTTGCGCCCCGGCACGGAGGCAATAACATGCGCAGCTGGGTAGTCCTTGCTTAGAGAAGAGACCGTCCAGCCGAGGTCAACGTCGAAATGACTGACGGCGGACATCGACAGCCATGAAGACACTGGCCGGATGAGAATGGCCTGGGAAAGAGTGGAAAGAGCCAGGTCACTCACTGAAATCCACGTCCTGGCCGAAGCCGTTAGTGGGCCAAAGAATCTGTACAATGAGGGCGCGATGTACGCTTATTCCGAGATGGTCATCGTCCCGAGTGCGTCTGACAAATGGTTCGAAGGGCCGTCTGGTGGTTCGTGCCCTGCGGCGTGTGTTGTGCGTAGGTACCTACCTAGGTAACTGGCGATGCCTTCAAGAAGCACATATGAAGAAAGATTGATCGGGCGGTACTCAAACGCTTACAGGTCGCATAGGCATTAGACCGAGACGATAGGAATTGAGTGTCTGTTCCAGGCAAACTGATCAACAAGACAGCCAGCCCTACAATCATGAATTGTAACACAGCAGGGCGAAACCGGCTGGTTGGAGCCAGAGAGGCCGGAAAAGTCAGACCAGAGAACCTGGGCAAAAAGGCGGCGCGGGTGGGCAAGCAGCGAACAATTGGGAGCAAGATGATCAAGCTGAGAAGAAATCGTCGGGGTATGAACTTGTCGCACACGTCGAAGAGTCCAGCAAGAGCCCCGAACTGTCCTGACTCCTGAGAATATTGCCGAGGGAGTTGGATGTGCGGAAGAGCAAAATGTCTGGTCAGCGCTGAGAACTTTGAGAACTTGGGCCCGGCTCACCGAGCAGCTAGCTACACGCTCATGTTGGTCTTGTGGTGGCTCTCCTCTCTTGCATTAACGGGCGCAAGTCGCACGCAGCATTGATTGTTTTTTGCTCATGCATCGACCGACTGGCACGCCACACCACAGGTGGACGGGCCTGGGGTCCTCCCTCGGAGTCTAGACGGCGGCGTCAATGACGAGTACAGCCACATACCGTCATGAGCTTCGCATAGCCAGCCTACTTCCGTCTGGTCACTTCCGTGACAAGAAAAGCTCAAAGCATCATCGAGTGCTTGTTCAAGCATTTTTGGCCCAATCTATCCCTCCCTCCTTATCTTATCTTTCTTTTCTTTTTCCCTTCTCCCTTGTTTGTCTCCCTCGCCCTTCCTCTTCTCAGAGTCTTTTCACAGCAACTCTTTCTCATGCTCTGCTGAGTCTGCTCTCCCTGCATGCGGTGATCCGGACATTTCGGGATTTTCAACATGGCTGGTCCGGCGTTGTCCCGCAATTTCGGCATAAACCCCGTCGTTGCCAGCATTCAATCAATCTACGACTCTGCCTGCCTCGTCACCAACATTTTTGTTCATATGCATGCTTACGATGCTAGGCAGATTGAGCCGCAGAATGATTATTCACATTTTTGCACTGGGAATACTCACATATGCCGAGAAGCCGATCCCGCCATCTCGGGACTTGGTTGCCGATCACCTCGAGCTGTTGGTGGATTCCAGTGCGGTACTGCAGCACACAAGTGACAAGACCACGGACACCGCGCGACGCGGCCAGTGTCGTAGACCAGAAAGTCTCCCCAAGAAAGGCTTCTACATCACTCGCAGATGGAACAAGAAAAGCCAGAAAGCATGTGTGATGAGCTCACACATTTCACCCGCATCCACATCCATGCCTATGTGACTGGCGCTGCACATACCGTATCTAAATCGATCAGAAGGCTTATCCATCATTTCATGCCGGACCTCCAACCCCTGATCGGCGAACTTGTTGTGTACAGTAGACGGGGAATGTGGTAACGGCTACCTACAGAGCCCTCAAGGTCGCACAGTCGTTACCCACGACCGACATGATCTACCCATTCGCCCTTAAGGTTTTGGCAAGACACGGCATATCCATGGCTGTGGACAATATGTACTGACCGCTGAAACTGACCGGCAGCCATATCGGGCGACCACAAGGGCATTTGACTCGGAACAAGATCTGTGTAGCGAGGTGTTCGAAGACTCGGTGGAGTTTTACGGGGCGCGCGCCCCGTCAAGGTTGGTTGTCGCACTGGCAGCGATAAAAGCTGCCATCGCTTGAGATATCGTTGCACCGCTAGTAAAATTTTGTATAGGCGTCATCTGCCTTGTTAAGGGAGGCCGGAATATGAAAGACACACAGTGCAGATGATGTAGGATACTCCAGACCGAGAGAGTAATTACCTCTGCCAGACAGTGCTAAAGGTAGATGATACAAGAGGTAAGTAAGAAATATGTAAGACTACCTAGTATTATAGGTAGGCAGGTACATACCCGGCGGGCAGGTGATGAGAAACACCCGCAGACATGGAGCCAAGTGGTTGACCTGACACCACAATGACCATGTGTGGCGGAATGACAAATATACATACTATGTAGTACATAACAATATGCAGGCCGCACAATTGAGTAATGGAGGCGAACAAATGGGTGCAATTGGGCAAACGGGCAGGCAAGAGCCACCAGGGCACAAGCACGGATCAATCATCAATTCGATGTCTCCTGCCTCCGCCGCTGGCCTTGAAGACACCCGTAGACCTACTTAGTGTTCCACTAAATAGCTGGGCACAGTGGGTGGACGTGCTGGTGTTGGTGCTGGAGTAGTCTCGGCCCCCACCGGACCAGACTGTCCCGAGTTTGATGTCTGGCGAGTAGGTACTCGCCAGACATCAACGGCCATCTTTTCATGTTTCCGCCTCGATGCGACACCGTGATAATAACGCCTGGCGTCATTGCCCTAATGTTCCCTCCGGTGTCCGCCGAGTCCACCATACTCTTCTATTCTCCAATAAGCTGTGCCGTGCCATATTGACTTGCAAGTGCTCAGGAGACATACCTTTCAGAACAAGTGGCGCCTGGGATTCCTGACAGAGAGGAGCAAGCAACGGCAGACCTACATAAGTACCAGACCAGCCCAAATACAATATACTTCCTTTCTTCGGCCAGGACTGGATGTCGGAATTTCCACCGTCTGCAAACCCCCTCCTTGTTGACGGGACGACTACCACTCTGCGACACTGCCTATTTGCAAGCCGTCTTGACTGCATGTAAGCCTGCTTTTGACACCTCTCGTTTCGGTTTCACGCATCTACATGTGTACATACTAGCAAACTTACATACATGCATACATACATGTATGTGCATTCGTCAACTGCAGGCTCGAATCTCGAGTTTCAGATCTCACCACAGAAGCCTACACTCGACCCTGGTGGAAGCGTGTCAGAAACCCCAGTTTTGGATAACATACAGTATGTGCCTCTTAGCTTTCGTGATGACTCAACTGACTGTTTCTGTTTCTTTTCTATCGAAAACAATTCGAAGAGAAAGGGACAGGGAGGAATGTAATTAGAAAAGGGCAAACAGGAATGAAAAGGAAGAAGATGAGGAGGAAGAAGAAGAAGAGGAAATATGAAGACTAATTCTGCCTTACGTGAAACCCTAGCTGTGCCGGCCTAGTCGCGTGCCATTCCTGATGGAACCACCCGTCGTCTAAATAAAAGCACTGGTTAATTTCCTGGAAAGTACTACTGATACTCACGCCGCTTGTTTTTGTGACACATCCTTAGTACCTGGCTGGTCGAACAATTTAGGCAAGTACCTACTTGCCTGAATTGTTCGACCAGTACCTAGGTAGTTACGTAGGTTCGTGTCTAGTGGTATGCTCATATGCACCTGCCTCAAGTACATTCTCGTGCGTCTTTGGGCATCGTCCGGCTCCGAAGGGGCCTGCTCCCATCAAAGTCATTCTTCCTGACGCCAGATTTTACTCTGTCAGGTGGTAGTTCATGGCAGGAACGATCTGGTGACCCGCTTGAACCTTTAAATTATGACCAAGCATGCATGTGCCCTCCCACGTTTCCCGTGTATTCACATACCTATGTGTAGGTACACTCATGTAGGTACCTAGCAACCTACATAGTGTCGAGGGTGGAAATCCGATGGTCGGTTTATTCTCAACGACAATCAGAAACAAAGCATTGGAAAACGCCCGAGTCATCGGGCAAAATGATCGGGCGCTCAACTCGCAAGTAGTAGTGAGACATCCTCGACTGCATTATCAGTGAAATCAGCCAGATTTCCCCTGGGATTTCACTGCCTGCCGACTGCATCTGTCAGGTCTGAGCGCAGAGACTAGGACTAGGCCGGCCTTGCATATGCATTCAGGTGACATGAAAAGCTGCAGGACGACCACCACAGACGAACTGGGGTCAAGGAACTGTTTTGGACAAGAAAACACGCGTGTGAAGTTCTGAGCCAACCTGTTGTTGATTACTTCCGCCCTTGTGGGGGATCAAAAATCTGGTTTGTCACTTCTTTCCAACACTTGAGCGGTAAGCTCTGTACCCAGTCGGCACCGTTGTCTGTCGTCGTCTACCTGAAGGCTTTCCTTCTTTCTCTTTACTTGTCCTTTCTTTCCTCTCCTCCCACCTCATCATTTAGAACATTTTTCTCTCTTTTTGTTTTCCCATTCAGTGATGGATCGAGGCAGACGTTACATTTGCAACACATAGTCTTCATAGCTCGCTCGACTTCAACTCAACTATGCTGGTTCATACAGCTTATCCAGCCAACCACCTCCAGGTGTCTGGCATGGCAACACAAATGAGCATCAAGGCACAGTCGAAGCCGAAAACGCAGCTTGCACAATCCCAACCTGTTGATCCAGCGGAGCTTTCCAGAAGACTCAGTGTTGTCCTGGCAGAACAGAAAGCGCGTTCTGACAGAAAGCGACGACTGGCGAGGACAGACGCCGCAGTCAAACATGAGCAAAACTCTCTACACAGCCAGCCGAAACGCAACGATCATCAGCCGTTCTCATGTAGTGCAGGCAGAATGACAACCGACATCAGGACTACACACAAGACGGAACATCCGTCCTCACATGAGGGAACGTCATCAGCCGATCACCTCAGTCCCAAGAAGCCTAGCATATCAAGCACGCAGATCGTTCAAGATGAACTTGAAAAGAAGCATACTTACCGACACGTACCGAAAGTAGCCGCCTCGCAGTTCGCTAGCACAACAAAGCCTGAATTGGCATCTGAGAAGAGTGCAATTCATGTATTGTCTCGGCAAGCAATGAGGTTCCATCTTGACGGTCCAAATGCGAGCCTGGCGGGGAGAACCAACGACTCTGACGCACCATGCGAGAAGAACAAGGCCTTAAAACGAGCCCAGACTATGCGCGAGCGTCAATACAAACGGAATCCTATAGACAAGACCGGTCTACCCGTCACCTCTGAGCGAGACATGGCTTTGTACCCTCTCGCGCCATGTTGCATGCACCCGGATGAGTCGAAATGTGACAAGCCAGACGATGATGAATCAAGAGACGCTAGAAGGATGAGCACCGGTAGCATGCTGGGACGATCAGAGCCTCGCACCGTCGAACCTTTTAATTTGGCTGCCGCACTTCTTTCACCGGAGAAATCGGAACTCGTCGGCCAGCCAAAACAGCATCGAGCTGACTGGACGCAGAGTGACGAGTCGACAATAGCGAATATAGTCGTCCAGCCAGTTTCTACACGGTCTGATTTGCGAAAGACGGAATCTAAGTGGAAGCTCAGTGGTCGGCTTGGAAGTTTTGGAAGGCATAACAAGGAGGACAAGCCGCCCACGCCGCCCGAAGAGTCGGTAGCACTTGATGCTGCGCCCAAGTCCCCAATTACAGGTTTTCTTTTACGATTCAAACGTTAGCTATAATGTGGCCACATGAAATAAAGGGAGTTGTTTGAGAAGAAGCATCATACCCAGTTTAGAATTATGGACAAGAGACCTGATATCAGTATACTGATATGATCCCATTCCGGGGTCATTAACATTGCTTACTTAGTACAATATAGTAAACAGTTGCTAAAGTCCAGCAAATTTTTGATCCCGTGTTCAAGTTTTTTTCTTATTCTTCTCCCAGCAGCCGCTGATGATTAATTTTTTTAAGTTTTTTATTTTTACCCTCTTTCCTGTGCCATCAATTGCTCAATCAGTTTGCTGTCTTCCTGTGCCATCTTCTGTTGTAGGACTATGGCAGCCTGGCCCTTCTCATCGTGGGTATTAATCAGATGTAGTACGAGCTCCGAGTATTCTCGAATAGCATCACCGGCCTGGCCCTTGGCCTTGCGAGCCTTGCGTAGCGCCTCTTTCCCGTTCTTTATGCCAATATCGTGATTCCAATTCTCTTTCCTGGAGACACCTTGCATCATAGAGGCAGGTAGTCTCTTATCAGGAGCTTCCTCGGGGGGTTGTGTTGCGGCATATATGATGCGTAACTGCTCGGGCAATTTGGGGTATTTGCGGAACAAGTGCTGGAGCTTGTCTGACGTATCAAGGGCACTAAAGGGGTTCGAGGGATCACATGTCTGGGATTTTGAGGGATCGTTGCTTTTCGACGTGACTAGCTCGTCGGGGTTTGTGACTGGTGGTCTCGGTTCGTCTGGGGGGTGGTTCTCCTTGTGTGTTTTGTTGCAAGCGACTGAGCAGCTTTTGATTTGTTAACATACTGAGGGTTCTTTTCGCCCCGAACTTCACCTCGGGAAATATGCATCCAACATACTAGGGCATATAGCATCGTGGGCATTTGTATTTCGGGCCATCTGCCCCGCACACGCCGCAGGGCGCTGTAGCTTTCGGGGCCGGTGGTGTCGCTGGGAGGAGCGCTAAGGGCGACTGCGGTGGCTGGTGTTTTTCCGAGCTAGCTTCGTCGTGTTGCGGGTTCTGCGTCTGCATTCCATCGGCGGTGTTTGACGCAGCGGCGGGTGTTTCTGGCGCGACGGCCTGCTCTTGCTGCATTTTGGGAAGAAGGGGGAAGGAAAGGGGGAGGGGTGGCTGCGGCGGCGGGATAAGGATCTTCTGGGATGGAACACGTCTGGTATGGGCGTCTTGGGGAGGGGGGCGGAGAGGCAGGACTTGTTTGGGGAACTTGATCGCGAAGAGAAACAGGATCTTGACGCGCGCCTCGCGACGAGTTTTCGAAGTGGACGAGCACTGGGTACAGTGGGGTGGGAAAAAAAAAAGAAGAACAAAAAGGCAGATAATATCCAGGAGGTCCAGTTACCCGGGATCTTGGTGGATCCGATAGCCGTAAATCAACGTCCCAGGATCGAGGGGCTAATCCCGCGGGGGGGGGGGGGGGGGGGGGGGGGGGGACGCTACGGAGTCAGAACGTCCAACGGATTTGCCGATGACGGGATTTTTCCTTCCTTCAACTTTTCCGAGCCACCCGCTACCCGACAAGGCATTTTACGGCTTTTTTTTCTTCCTACGAAATTTGCTTGATTTCTTCGCGGGATCGGCTCGCGCACAGCATAGATCGACGGGGCGGGAAAGAGTGTGAAGAAAAAAAAGAGAGAGAAAAAAAAAGGGAAGAAGAAAACGATGACCACATCTTCCTTGGCCGCGCCGAGGATCTGGTCTCGCGCGCTGCTTCTCCCCGCCAGACCAGCCCGGCGCACATCGCAATGGACTCGCAAGCTCAGCAGCGCACGTAGCGGCCGCAATGGCTTATCATCGCCACTATCACCATCCTCCTTTTCTTCCCTCTCATGTTTCCACTCTGTCCGCACGAGCACCGCCCGACGACCCATGCTCTCGAGTCCGACCACCACCCGCGGCGTCCGCACCATCTTCATCCAAACCGAGAGCACGCCCAACGCCGACGCCATCAAATTCCTACCAAACTTCCGCGTCGTCCCCCCCGAATTCAACACGCCCTTCATCGAATACCTCAACCCGCGGTCGACCATTTCCCCGCCGTACCCGTCCCCTCTCGCGGCGAAGCTCATGAACATTGATGGCGTCACGTCGGTCTTTTACGGCGCAGATTTCATCACCGTCACCAAGGCCGGGGATGCCAACTGGGCGCATATCCGGCCGGAGATCTTTTCCCTCATCACCGAGTCAATGACTTCGGGCGAGAAGATTGTCAATGTCGCGGACCGGAGGGAGGGCGACGAGCACTCCCTGGCGCCCGGGGACGAGGCCGATAGCTTGGCGTACGACGAGAACGACAGCGAGGTTGTGGGCATGATCAAGGAGCTCTTGGAGACGAGGATCAGACCTGCTATTCAGGAGGATGGAGGCGATATCGAGTTCCGGGGCTTCGACGATGGCTATGTGAAGCTGAAGCTTCGGGGGGCCTGCAGGACATGTGATTCCAGTACCGTTACTCTCAAGAATGGGATTGAGGGGATGCTGATGCACTATGTACGTTGTTCCCTCTTCTGAATGTTCTTTTTTTTCTTCTGCAAACTCCCTCATGATATCTTTTCCTTTCTTCATCTTCCTTTTCTGTTTCGTGGTGTTGAAAAATCCCCATGATATCTTTTCCTTTCTTCATCTTCCTTTTCTGTTTCGTGGTGATGAAAAATTCCCATGATATCTTTTCCTTTCTTCATCTTCCTTTTCTGTATCGTGGTGATGAAATCCATGATTCCCTCATGTACAGTCGTGACCGAGCCAGCTAACGACGTGCCGCCTGCCCCAGATCGAGGAAGTCAAAGGTGTCCAGCAAATTCTTGATCAGGAAGAAGAAATTGCCGTGCAAGAATTCGCCAAGTTTGAGGAAAAGTTGAAGCAGCAGCGGCAGCAGCAGCAAAAGGCGACGTAGCCTCAGTGGGCGCAGATGCACGGACAAGTGTTGTATATTGAGAGGGATGGGAGGGAACGTGAAGTAGCAGGAGTCATTTTTCTTGTCTTGTTTGGGGGTCCTTTTTTTTTATGCGGATAAATACTTGGGGTTCAAGACGCGAACTGGAGATAACAATCGATGATTCCCACGGGCAGCACGCTCAGAACATAATGTGTTTCTTTTTTTATATACTTTGACTTATTTGTATCATAATCCCACTGGAGATGGAGATGTGTTTAGGAAAAGGCTACTTCGTCTTTGGTTTCCCCGCTGTTCAAGTAACGGGATTGGGAGATCCGGCCACATGTCAGCCAAACCCTGTCGGCCAAGCCCTGTCGGCCAACCTGGCAGTGGCAATGCAGGGGAAGTATTGACCATGGGTGACCGCCAAGGAGGTTCGAGTTCTCGGGCTGTTTGCTCTGGTCACTCGGAAGAGGGGCAAGAAAAAAAAAAGAAATATCACGTGTGCCGACTGAATATTTTCTGTTCCTTCAGCAGCAGAAGAAAGACCTGGCTTGGCGCAGGCACACATACCATATCATGCCATGCATAAATGATGGTAACGCAGCGGCTTGGAGTTCACCGTCTGTAAGCTTGAAAGCCATTATTGGCCAGGGAAAACTGCAGCTAGCTTGTTCTGGGACACGTCTTCTCTTTCGCCATCCTGCATGTGTAAGGCGTCTCGCCCGGAGGCAAGTGTGGAATCTGGGGTAGTGCGAAAGTGTTGGCTGGAAACCCTCAAAAACGCAAGGCAAGGCCCTCTTGCCACTCTCTTGCCCCCCCCCCCCCCCCCCCCCCCCCCCCCCCCCCCCCCCCCCCCCCCTCTCACCTTCCCCTCCCCCCAACACACCACGCAGAAAGCCTAGAGGTAAAGGTTGCCTTTTTTGCTGCAATATGAGCCAGAGATGGATGGTGGATGCTTATTCAACCTGCTTTGGTATTTCTGACACAGTGTGAACTGATTTGGCTGTCTGGTCTGTTGGCGGTGCTCGGAGCTACAGACCCCTTGGAGCACGAAGCGACCAAAAACCAACAGCGGATTGGCAGGTTGCTTCGCACACTTTTTTGGGAGTGCCATCGTGGATATAAATTAGCACCTGGCATGGCAGATGACGTTGCCCGTAGTGCACTGCCCCCAACGGGCCGTTGTAAAAAAAAACCCGACTGGTGGCTGGACGACTCGTCGCACTTCCATCAAGTGCCGACGCATCTAGACGAGAATGGAATTGCAACTACGCGTGCACCAGTTGTGGTGAGTAAGTCTGGTCCAACACCCGACCATACTAAGCTGCTTGGAGAAGACATTCAGACGTCCTGTGAGTGCGGCAGAACATTCGCGATGCTGTACATGCACACAGAAGGCGGCCGTGTGTGTTTACAAATGTACAATGTACATACAGTGGTGTATGTACATGTCTGCTGCCCTACCAGCTTGAGGGCTGGGCCCATCCCCGTCCCCTGTCGAACCGTCGCACGAATCACGGCTTTGTATTCTCATCGGAGAGGTCAACGCACCTTGTCTTCAACTACCTGGTACCCAGGTACATGACCAGTATCCCCAGTATCTTGGCCAGGTGACTCCAAGGCTCAAGCCACGAACCGGCTGGGGCGGGGTTGCGATTTGCGGGGTGTGTGATTGATGTTTCCGAAAGTCTGAGTTTTGTGGGCGCCAGACAAACGTTCCCCATAATGGGCTCACTCTTCAACGCCGTCAGCAGCGGAGCTGACGACATACTTACACGTGAAGAGACGACGGATGATTTGCGACACCAAGGAGACTTGTGTCCATGGCGTAGACAAAGAGGTGTGATTTCGTCAGGCCATCCGGTTTCCTGACCACCTACCTACCTAGGTACCTAGGTAGGTAGTCAGGCACCTGTCTAGGTAACATCTAGCTGGTCAAGAAACACATACAGCCGTGCAGCCGGCGCTGGTTCATTGGTTTTTGCGCGACGGGCGCGGATCCAAGCAGGTATATTGATTGTATAAGAAGCCGCGCAAGCCTAGGTTCTGTATCTAGGGGCATTCATGCTGGGATAACAAGTACCTGGCCAGCTTTGTGCTCTATAAAACCTCTGGCCTTGCGGACGTTAGGTGATACGAGCATTGCGCAATGCGAAGCTGAGCGAGAGTCATCAGATGAGGACGGTGTCACCTTGCCCGATTACACACGTTGAGTATACTCGGAAGATCAGTCTCGAAGTTGAGAAGCGTCAGGAGTCCAATGCTGGGTGACGAAGAATGGTTGAGGGTTCACGATAGATTCGAGTGGCTGATGGCTGGCCAAGGCGAGAAAAAAAAACTGGAAGCTGGCACATGTACAACTTAGCTGTAGCATCTAAGATTGTAGAATTATCTGGTAGAATGAGACTGAGACCGTTTGAATGCATGAGGCTCTGGAAGTGGAGCACAGCAGCACCCACTCACATCACCATGACGGTCACAGCGGTCATGTCACGGCAGTCGCGACGGGAGTGACGGGAGATTTTGCACCCATCATCATGGTTCATCACGATGGACTCAATCGAACCACCAATTTGTGCGTGGAAATCAGTCTTCTGGTGAGGCGTGATTGAGTAAAAAGTGATGAGAATGAACAGGCCGGGCTCCTCCTTCTCCTGCTTTTGTTCTGCGTGCCATGAATGCCTAATCTGCCGGGGGAGGACGACGCTGGTCTGCCGATGGCAGGAGAGAGAAGAGAAGGAATACCAGGTACGGATTGGAACGTGCTGGAGCCCCAAGCAGTGAGTGCTGAGCTCGGACGGCGTCTTGGTGGTGCTATGTGGCTATGTGCTATGTAGTATGTGGCCTTTGTCTGCGGGGACGTGGCTTGGGCTCGTGGCTTGAAGCCGTGGTGGACACAGTGTGGGGCAGGAGCTCGGATTGGCACTAGGCCCTTGACAAGCGCAGTGGGAGCACTGGTCTAGTGGGGAGCCTGGCAGCAGCAGAGCCGTCATTTCCACACGTTGCCGGCGCCACGTTTGCCCCGAGGCACAGAACCACCCACACCACAACCAGGGAGGCTTCGCAAACCGCTTGTGGGTTGGCGACGCGACGCGATGCCATGCCATGCCATGTCATGCCATGCCTTGCTGGGGATTTCTGATGCGTGCGCAGCCGCAAGGACAGATGTAATGCCGGACTGTCTGCAATGTGTGCCGCTGTGATGAATCTGTCTGCTGCCGGCGCCGTCCCAGCTCGCACAACGACGACTTCCTGCATTCTGCTTCTGCATTTCTGCCATCCTTGCCATGACGGCCCACCGTGCTAAACCGCCGTCATCAGATGTGGCAGTCGGTGCAGCTTGGTTGCCAGCAGCGACAGAAATGCAAAAGACGGCGGAAGTCGGAAGACTGAAAGGGGGAAGGGGGGGGGGGCGAAAGGAGCCAGCATTCGAAGGCAAAACAAGAATCAACGTTTGAAGCACGTCCAGCCGGATGCAAATGATGCAAACGCTATGCAAACGAGAAGAGACTGGAGAGAAATGTCTGGCCACTGGCCTGGTGGTGCAACAAAGGTAGGTAGGTACCTACCTATAGGTAGAGGCAGAGAGGCTGGGCCCACTTTAAAGCTGCCAGGCCCATACGCGCTTGTTGAGCTCCAGACTGGATGGATGTCTGTCCCCCACGGCCTGCGGCCCACGGCCCACGGCCACGCTCGACGCTAAGAATCTGTCCCGTCCGCCTGCCACGCACGCTCTGCCACGCTCTGCCCAGCCCTGCTCGCCTCGTTCAATCAATGGCCGTGCTGCTTTCTGCTTCTGCTTCTTGCTTCTGCTCCTCCACCAATATTCCCATCCTTGGTCCCTCCTTCCCTCCTCCCCAACTCCCAAACCACCCCCCTACTCATCTCGGCTCCCACTTTCCAGCTCCCAGCTCAAAGGACGTCCCCGAAAAAAAGCATATCAGACACAGCTCCCCACCGCCCGTCACCTGCTTGTGGCAGCTTGCTTGCTTGCTTGCTTGTCTGCCTCCAGCCTCCAGCCTGCCGCATGCCTGCTTGGATTGATGAATTAATATCTTTGATCCAATGTCTATTTGACGCTGCTCTCCTGTCTACTTAGACTCTACTGGTTCATTCCGATCCCACCTCGGGTCACCCACCCAACCACCAACCATCGCGGCAATCCGTACATCACCATACACACACATAATCCCACGCACCTCGCGCACATCAACACACATCAACACATATCAACGCACAATCGCACATATCCGCCCAGGCCATTTTCCCTGAAAGATCTCTTCACTTGCCCTCCAAAGTCGGATCATCAACCTGTCAAGTACCTGTTGCAGTTCAGTGACCAGGACGACGGACAACACTCACTCTGCAGGCCGCTTAGTATTACGCAGCCAGACCAACAGACGGACACGTCTTGCACCCGATACTCCCAAGCTCGGACATCTGCCGGCCGGCCTGCAAGACCAGTCCTTTTCGAGAGCGCCTCGCCTTTTCGAGACATCGTCGCACGGTGTAGCCAGGCACGCCTGCTACTCAGGTGCCGCTAGCGATTCCCTGTTAGGGGGGGGGGGCCTTGCACCTTGCGGAGAAGCTAGACTGGTCAAGTCCAGCGCTTTCTTGTCTGGAAGTCAGCACTGCCTTTGATTTGCATTTTACTGGCGGTGGTTGTACGTGTACTGATCTTTGCTTCGGCCAGATCCTCTTGACTCACTATCATACTGGCATCGAGAGGGCCCTAAAAATCAACCCTGGCACACGCCGATCGAAGCCAATCTTCAACGTCAAGGCCTGGCTCTAGAGACTGGTTTCAGACGTTGATTGTTCTCCCAATTCTGGCCCGCTGGACACGGATCAACGCTTGGCGCCAAGGTCACCTGCCACTTTCTTTCCCGTCATCTCTCCGACTCGTCCTCTTCTCATTAATTCGTCGCAATCTGACAATTTGACGTCTTGCGATCACGGATCACGATATACTTTGCAGTTCAAGCGCAAGAACGAGCGTTTACGAGTTTTTCGGTTCTTAGGTTTAGCTGGTGATTTGATCTCTCGGTGATCAAACATCGCCTTGCCTCTCAACTCATTCGCAGAATCACCACTTGCCTGCACTCAAGACCTTTCCATCTAATCCGGTCACGGCATCGCCCGCCACATGTGTATGTGAATTCCAGCACTGAGTCCCCTGATCAGACTGCTAGTCTTCGTCAATTGTATACGGACCGCAGGATTTAGCGACGCCCGCGATATCTAGCACTAGCTGGCGGCGCTTCGCGTCCGATCTGCGCGGCTACTGCCAACCAAACATGGGTGTCAAGTAGAACGACATATCCCGTCACCGAAAACCAATACAATCTGCCACCACCTTGACGGTGCTGATGGGTCTATCTTCACGCGTCTCATCTTGAACCATTTTGTTTCTTTTATATCTTATTCGGCCTGTCTTTATTCCTTCCTCTTCCCTTTTGGCTCTGGGTTAGATTTGCGCTGGTTTTAGACATTTGTCATTTCCCTCACGTCTCGTTTTCCATCTCTTCTTACGACAACCACGATTCTTTTGCATTTTTTTAACCGACTTGGAGTTGCTGATAGATACAACCCGTCACTTTCTAAACTGGTCGAATTCGCCGTCGCGACAATCCATTTTTCACGCGGATATTCATCAGATCGCCCAAGACTAAAGATTCACCACAAGAGTTCTCATTTCTTCTAGGTCTTCCTTGGCGCAAGTAAGTCAACGATTAGCCACAACCCCCTTACTGTTTTCGGCAAATACGTGTTGTCTCAATCCAGCAGTGCAAAATTGAGACCTTGATCTGTCAATATTTCTCAGTGTCAATGACTAATAAAGATTTTAAGGCTTGTCCTCTGGAAACTCTA
The DNA here is from genome assembly GCA_018360255.1 of Claviceps maximensis. NCBI lineage: Eukaryota > Fungi > Ascomycota > Sordariomycetes > Hypocreales > Clavicipitaceae > Claviceps > Claviceps maximensis. Next base: position 145,561 of record SRPZ01000008.1, read on the forward strand.
CGAAATTCCCAGCGCCAGTCTTTAATTTAGTCCGAAAGGGCTCTCTTTTGGTCGACAAGCTACGCGTGCGCCGTGGCTTTCGAATCGTCCTGGTCTAGCTGGAAACATTTCAATCTTGGCGAACCGCAACACAGTATGAGCGCGAATTCATTCAAGTCAGCGACTCCCTCCAAACTTGGTCCGGGCTCGGTTCCTTCAGGTACTACAAACAGCCAGAGTCTTCTCTTGGACAAAGTCGCCAATGCGCGAACTTCAACACCCGACTCGGAAGCCCTTGCAAGCTCGGATGATGAAGGCGAGCATCGCAACAACGAAACATCCCACAACCCACCAGCTCAAACGCACAAACCAGCCCGCAGATCTTCATGGCTGAACGATACCTCTCAGCCATTGAGTCGTCCGCGCAAGGAATCATTTGCTAGCAGCCCCATGTCTCCTACCGGATCACATACCAGCACGCCTTCGGCTGAGAAGGGCATTGGTCCCTGGGGTTCTCACTCTTCATCGTCAGCGGTCGGTCGTTCTGGCGGCTCATCCGCATTTGCTTGGGGAACCGGCATTTGGAATGTTGAGCGGAAAGATGCAACTTCAAGATTGAGCGAAGTCCTTCCTTCTCCAACCTCTACGCTGCCGCCGGGATTGAGCAACAACTCCTTCTTTGGGTCAGACTCACTGCCCACGCAAGCCTCTCCGACTGCCCGCGACTCTTCGTCAAATTCTCAAATACCGTTTGCCATTCCTTTACATCCTACTCCAAAAACCTATCGTTCCCAGTCATACTCAGTTGGCCAGATGGACCCGGAAAATGGGTCTTCCGCCAGCATGAGCACGTCCGCAATCATGGGCCGAGCGAGACACCCGGGCTTACAACACAGACCATCGAGACCAAGCATGCTGAGCGAAATGGCCAATGACGGTTCGATGCTTGGGAAGGTCAAAGAAGTTGAAGATGACAATGATGAAAGCCCCTCAGAATCAGTGCAGGGTTCCTTCCATCAGACCACCGAGTCCAAGACGATTGAAATGCTTACTCGCGAGAATGCTATGTTACGCCAGCAACAGTACAATTCCTCGCGAATCCGACCACGTGCGTCTACTGGAGCTTCTTATCTTGGAAATGGCTACGACACAGTACCAGAGGAATGTGATTACGCTGTTGATGAATTGGACGAGGCGAATGATAAGATCGATTCTTTGGGGCGAAGAGCCAGCAATCGTCGCATGAGCGAGTATGGCGCCAGCGCGTTTCGCGCCTCATTAGGGATCGATAACCGGAAGGTGGACAACAACTTGAATCTCAAAAAAGCCGCACTCTGGTCAAGTTCGCCTGTTTTCTTTGGCGGAGACGCTTCACAGAGTCGACGTCATTCATTCGCAAACATGCCAACTCGGCAAGGGTCGATCGGTTCCGTGACCGAATCAGTGGCTGCGTTGGATGCGGGCGCCATGGGCGAAAAACAAGGTTCTCATGCGTTTCCATCTGGATTTCCCGAGAGTATGAGCGTGTCAAACCAGAATTCTGGTAGGTTTCGCGATAATCAAATACTTCCCCGTTCTTCTACATCGCTTGCTTTCCATTGTGACTAGATGAGTTACTTACCGAAGAATGCAGTCATGCTTGCAGCTATACCGAGCAAAATTCAACCCGCTGCTTTCGGCAATCCGTATGGGGCGCACTTTGGTCAAGGTCATCAGTTCACGAATCGACCACCTTCGCCATCTCGCAACGTCTATAATATGTCTCATCCAAGACATACTCAGTTGCTCCACGTGGTCCTGTTTAAATGCGCCCGAGCCGATGTGTTTTATATTCAAGAAGGCACAGGACTCAGCGTTAAGCCAGGCGACTTGGTGATAGTCGATGCAGATCGTGGCACAGATCTCGGAACTGTCGCTAAGAACAGTGTTGATTGGCCGACTGCCAAAGAGTTGAAGGAGCATTATGCCGAAGAGCATTACAAATGGTTAATGATGTACTCCCAAGGTGCCGCAGCAGCTCAGGAAGAGTCCGGCGCCGGTCTGATGGCTTCAACCAACGGTTCACAAGGTAGTGCGATTGGTGGCATGGGCCCAAGTCAGCATCACCTGCAGGAATCGAACGCAAGTGAGCTTCGGCCAAAATTGATCAAGAGACTGGCACAGAGTCATGAAGTTCATTCTCTGCGCGACAAAGAAGGTCAGGAAGCAAAAGCGAAAAGAGTTTGCATGCAAAAGGTCAAGGAACATGGTCTTAACATGGAAATTCTTGATGCAGAATTTCAAATGTAAGTCGATGCTCTCTGACTGCTCAAGAGAAAGGAACATGTTGCTGATAGCTAGTCTAGGGACTGGAAAAAGCTTACATTCTATTATTTCGCCGATACGTACATCAACTTCAACTCCCTCGTCGTGGATCTTTTTAAGATCTACAAGACAAGAATATGGATGTCAGCTATCAATCCGGCATCCTTTGCTAGTCCAACACTGGGAATCCAGGCACCAAGTGGCATTGGCCCCGGAGCGGTCGGCGTCAACCGTACTCCTGTTGGCGAACGTCGTCAAACGCCACAGAGTCAAGATCAACAGCCGCAGGCGCTCGCTCGAAACTATCGTCCGGCCTTCACCCAGTCATTCGCAGGAGATCGTGGCATTCCGTCAGTATCGAACTATACACAAGCCAATTATGCGTATGGCAATGGCCCATTCAGCAATAGCCGTGGCAATGTGGCGTCATACGTATCCGGCCTCTCATCCGGTGCGGATTGTTATACAGGAATTTTCGGACAGCAGGGAGACTTTCAAGCCTTTGGCCAGAACTTTGCTGGCGCACACAATCTGTCTAGTCCATCTCGGCACACAACAGGCGTTTCGCCTATTCCTTCTCACCACGATTGGACTGCCGCTTTCCAGGGTCTGTCTTTGAATACACCATAATGATCCTCACCGCACATGTTTGACAAAATTGCAAGCCGACGGACGGTATGAAGAGATCACGGCAAAAATTGTAGTGATGCTTGCGTCCATCAAGGAAGAGTCCAACATCTTCCGACTGAACAAGATTACATTCAGTAGTTGACGAATTGTTTTCCCCCTTATCATTCGCTCTGTCATTTTTATCTCACTTAGAATATTGAGTTTCTTCATTTTCGGGGCAGCCATTATACCTGGATTTACACAAACGAAAGAAGAAGAAAAGGAGAGAAAGGTTCCACGGGGCCAAAACTAAGATGATAACACTCGAAACACCCCATGTCTTAAAAAAAAGGTTGGGATCATAGACGAGAGAAACTTCGGAAAGGATGAAGCGCGCTGTAACTAATATGCAACGATTTGGTCCACAGGACTTGGGTAGAGTGAAGCAATGTACGAAAAATATTCTCGGCTTCTTGGGCTATACATTGGTTTTCTTTTGATCGATGTTTTTATTTCTCATCAGTGCTACAGACCGTAAGCTTCTTTTAAAGGGTATAATCTGCAGATATTTTTATTTTAACAAAAGAACCTCCACCTCTTTTACTGGTATAAAGCAAGGAGGGGGCGTTGGACATTCGAATTTGAGATCGTTTTCAATGAATTGTGAGCACTGAATCGGCTTGCGGTACCAAAGGTACTAAATGTGTTGAAGATCACGAAAGAGCGCACAGACTTAGGTGAGAGGTACCTACCTAGGTATACGCCCGATGCCAACTGCAGAGTCCGATTTCCCGCATGTGTGCTCCAGGCGTCGTTGGCTCCTTCCCAAAGTTTGGTGCAAAGTCTGGTCTGGTACTTTAGGAATCAGTGCGTGGGCATGTCGCACACCTTGACAAAATGCAACGTACGTTTGATGCCATTTGGGCATAACAAACATGCCATTTTGGCTTCCACGATGGCACCTTTGACGAGAAAAAGAAAAACGCTTAATCGAGGTATGCATGTAGCACAAACATCACATGGTGCGTTTCCACGCTTCAATGCTGCCACTTAGACACTCAACTTGCGGTAGATAACGAAGCACCCGTGGGCCCAGTTGATGATCACTCCGATGAATGTCCTTCAGCAGGAGTTTGCGCAGGGCCCAGGCTAGAGTCAAAGCATCCTCAGAGGAGGGGCGATGTTACATCTGTGGCAACATCCGGGTAGCTAGCACTTCAGCTTCTTCTCAACTCCCCCCTATTCAGATCCCAAATTCTCATCTAATTTGATGGCAGAAATGTGATTCTCCCAAAGAACGAAGGCAAAAGGCCGCGGACGAATACTGTGGAAGCAAAGCGATCTGTTGAGAGACTAGCAGGTGAACTAAGAAACTACATTGAAACAGAGATGTGTTCCAGACCGTAAGTGTTCGTAACACGATTTGAAAATGGAAGCATTGCTTAGCTGAGAGAAAATGTTGTAGGCCGACTGAGGAATCACCCCTTCTCGAACTGGTGACTAGCATGGATGTGTCTGGGCAGGCGTTCAAGCCCTTCCCCTACCTGAACAGCGCTTGCCCTGACGACAAGGCAACAATGAGACGACCGAACAACGAAACCTATAAATCTGCGATGCTTCTGCTGGCAGAATACCGCGCGGCGGCGAGAGAATATGACCGACTGAGCGAGGGCTCGAACGCCGCGAAGATGCCTTCATGGCTTCGATGGGAAAAGGACAGTGCTGATCTTCATGAATTGAACCAACGAATGCTGGGCATCGCAACAACTTTGGTAGAGCAACAAGTGGTGCCAAGAAACACCGGTGTAGAGTCTGAGCCGGGTCAAGACGACTTGAAACAGATTGCGTGGGAGCTGCTGGAGGATGCACATGCACAGCAAGGCGCGGAGACATGGGGCGATGTGGCAGAAACTGTGGTGCAGAACATGTGTGGTATTGTGGTCCTGTTGTCGTATGGCCGACAATGATTATGATCAGTGGTTGAAAAGAGCAGACCTGCCTATCCTAGGGAATCACAGTCATGGGAATTTTGAAGTTCTGCGTAGATCATGAGCTACTCCTCTCAGCCCTTAGGTGTTTTGGCATTTGTATTGATATCAACAACACGTCCTTACATTCGTCAGTCTTTATCGATCATGTCTTGCTTGGCTGTCAAGGTGAGGGATCCACTTGGATCTTGCTGACTCATTTCCAGAGCATGCAGGACTCCGCGAGACCAGGGCCGTGAGGGGCAAGTCCTATGACACTAGAGCCCAACGGGGACTAGTGTATCGCTTAGTCCACACAAACCTGCGAGTGTAATTTTTGTCCACCACTGTCGGATATTCGCACAAGCCGGTAAGGGAAGAAAATTTGAACTCTGTCTTCACTCACCACCACTACTAACCCACCACAGGAATCTTGCCTCATAATCCGGTTCGTCTCCTGCGACATCCATCATACGAAAGCCAATATTACTCAAGACTACAAAACTCCAAAAGATCGCCTAGCTAATCGTTGCATCGCCCATTTTTTTCAGCCAAGATGGGTGCCCTCAAGTATGTCGAGGAACTTCAGAAGAAGAAGCAGTCTGATTTGATGAGCTTCCTTCTCCGAGTGCGCTGCTGGGAAGTACGTTGACGAACACACCTCAATGATGTCCAAAAAAAAATGGCAATTACGTGGACGAGCGAAGACGGAACGATGAACATCCTATGACCCTTTCTGGCCTGTTTGTCATAAGTTGAGCGAGTGATGGAGTTTGGTGGTCACGTATGATTGGGTTGTTCAGCTATGGTCTTGGGAAATCGATCATGCAACAGTTGGGAGTCCATTGAAATATACGGCTGCCAAACTCTCTCCTCCAGTCAATCGCCAAGAAGAAAACTGGACTGTTCATCTTTCTGCTCTCGGCTCGATCTGTGCTATACACTCGTTGAACTTTTGCTGAGAGTGCGTCAATATAGTACCGTCAATTGAACGTCATTCACCGCGCCTCTCGTCCTTCACGTCCCGACAAGGCTCGCCGTCTGGGTTACAAGGCTAAGCAGGGCTATGTCATCTACCGAGTCCGCGTCCGACGTGGTGGTCGCAAGCGCCCTGCCCCCAAGGGTGCCACCTATGGTAAGTTGTTCTCGGGCTTTAGACGTCCCCTTCTCTTCCGTTCTCGGTGGTGCATGTTGTGTTAATCTTTTTTCTGTTTCTTCTCTCGTTTGCCAAAACATCTAGGCAAGCCCACCAACCAGGGTATCAACCAGCTCAAGTACCAGCGTTCCCTCAAGGCCACTGCCGAGGAGCGTGTCGGTCGCCGCTGCGCCAACTTGCGCGTCCTCAACTCGTACTGGATTAACCAGGACTCCACCTACAAGTACTACGAGGTTATCCTCGTTGACCCCCAGCACAAGGCGATCCGCATCGACCCCCGTATCAACTGGATTGTCAACCCCGTCCACAAGCACCGCGAGTGCCGCGGCCTCACCGCCACCGGCAAGAAGTCTCGTGGTCTCAACAAGGGCCACCGCTACCACAAGACCAGTGCCGGTCGCAGAAAGACCTGGTTGCGCCACAACACCACCTCTCTGTGGCGATACCGATAAACGTCCACTCCTGGACGTGGTGGTGCCGGACGCCATGGCTGAGAGACGAACCCGTGACGACGAAGACTGGTATTCACAATGCAGGCAGTGGTCTTGCTCTGAAGGATGGCATTTTCCAACTAGTTATAATGGCATTACGGTTTGTCTTTTTCTTGTGCAACTAGTGCTTGGAATCTGGTTGAATGGTGGGAAGGAAAAGCGGGAAAGGGGTGGGTGTTCTGTGGAACTGTTAAAAGAAATAAAACCCTTGTTTTTTTAAAACCCAATTATGATTTGGTAGCCTCGTTTACTTGATAGGAAGATTCTAAACGGATATGAAATGACTTCCTTACAGACGACTACCTTTTATTCTCTGTAGTACTCCTAGTCGTGTGTGTCATGACATTTACTTTAGAAGCCGGGCTTCTGTTCTTTCCTTGACAATATGCAACTTGTCATGATTCGCAGCAATGCTATCAATATGTTCCTTGCTTCTGTACATACTAGGTAGATATCATTACCCGCCTCCAAAACAATCTAAACCATCCACAAAACGACCCGACCACCGACCAGCCCAACAGGCCAAATCAAGCAGCCATTTCCCCACGAGCTAGTTCAGCTCCCTGGGACCTGTTCTTTCTTTCGCAGGATCAAGGAGCGTGTTGCGTAGGGCCGCGGCTTTGATTTCTTTCTGTATTCGTTCGGTAATTAGTTCGTTTTCGGGATGGACGTTTTGACGGAGGCACAGGGTAGGGGCCACTATGGAGGTGAAATGAGGAGGGATGATGCATGTTGATTGGCTGTATGGTCTTACATGCACCACGTTGTCTTACGGCAGGCACAGTGGAAAATGCGCCATGCCACGTCTCAAGAAAAACATCATTACGTATAGCGAGAGCAACAGTCGATTTTTTTTTTGAATTTCTGAAGGAAAAAAAGGTAGTCTTTCAAGATCATACAAAGTCCATGCGTAACAAAGCACAGCAAAAAAAAAAAAAAAAAAAGAAAAGAAAAGAAAAAAAGGAAAAAAGAAAAAAAGAGCAGAAAAAAAAAATCGTCAAACCTTCCGACTCAACACGATCCAGCCCTCCTTTCAGTTTCTGTCCGCCGCATAACCTGTCCCGCTTGCCTGGCGATGGCGCAGCAGTAATGAGTAATCAAGGGTGTTAGAGACCGGCCGCAATGAAGAGCTCACCGACCAGTACAAGTAGCCATGCTAGATTGGGTTTCAGGCCGTCCGGATCATCCCTTCACTGTATACCACTAGAATAGCAATGGTGCGCAAGACGGTTATACTTCAAAATCCGAGAAAGATGAGAAACAGGCAACCGATAAAAGAACAAACATCAACGAATAGAAACAGAAAATGCGATCAAATGCACAAGCCAAAAGAGAAAAAAAAGGCATGTCTGGTAAAGTAAAAGGGGGCGAAGAGGGGGGTGTTGGGGGAGGCCAGAAGGCAAGAAAGTCCACCCAGCGAAAATCATCTATGCTGATAGAGCAGGTGGCAGGCTCAATATACAAATGCATGATTTGACACATGCTTGTCCACTACCAGTGCAGACAGCAACACTGTCACTCATAACCTTTTCTTTTTCTTTTCTTTTCTTTTTTTCCACTCTTTTTTTTGTCGTTACTTTGGAATGCTCCTTCGCGGGTTATTCCCCCGTTTTGTAATGTACACACAAAGCAACATCACATGTGCTCTGCGAATCGCGACTATAGGAATGAGCTAGTAATGCAATGGAGTTTTCGTGTTGGGTTTCGTGGCGGCCAATTACGGCGCATGATAAAAAAGAGGTCGTCAAGTCATGGCAGTGTCGTAACCGTGCTGCAGGAGAGAAAGATGGCGGGTGCCGTCGAATAGGCATAGACCGCAAAAAGACGCAAAGGGACGTGTTAGTACAAGCTGACTTTGTTTAGATGGGCAAGACAGTCGCGAGAGAAAGCATCATTACACCCAACGTGCCTCGCCGTTGGCATCCCCAGATGCTTTTGCGGAATGAGATGGAGTGAAAGTCTCTGACGCTCTGGGGTCGAACTGAGATTGCTGCTGCTGGTCTTGAGACTGCGGCATCGTATTGCCTCGGAGAGGAGCAGACGCTTTCAAAACAGGACGATTTGTGTAAGAAGAAGAGGTATTTGGTCGACCATTCTGGTTCGCACCTAGCGCAGTCATTCCTCCATTTGCAGTTCCAAGAGACATGCCGCGGCTATGGCCTTGACGGACAGGTATCTGGCCCTGGGTGTTGTCTGCAGGAGTCGCTTGCCCGCTGTTGGCTGCGCTCCCGCGGTTGTCGTGAGCCTGAACCTTGGCCTGGATACGACGACCATAGGGAGTCGTGCGGATTTGCGGCAAAAAGGGGCGGATGGCTTCCACCAAACGGCACTTTTGACGAGGAGTAGCGAACTCAAGGGCAGTTTGGACAACATAATTTGCGAAGGAATCGCGCAGTAGGCGCTCCATTTCTTGAGGACCAAGTAATTCTTCGACAATCATGTCCTTTGACTTGGTTTGTGAACATCTCAGACACTTCTCAATCACGTTGGAACTGAATTTGTGGCGCGAGAGTTGACTGATACAGCCTTGGAAAGTCGCAACCACTGGTTCGGTGAAGCATGGTTCGTTGAGATCAAGGATGTACTGAACCACGTAGTTTCCAAACGGGTCTTGAACAAGAATTCGCGCATGCTGCGTGATACGCTCGATAAGCCATGGTTTCTGGTCGCCATAAGCGTGATCAATGCAGCGCTGCAGCACACAGCAACCGTGGCGGTGAGTGCCCACCTCGATGCAGTGATTGCCAACCGCATCGAAAATGAATTGGGCATCGAGAGAAGTAAGCTTGTTCAGACACTTTTGAATAACGTGATTGCCATTCAGATCCTGAATAAGCTCGACCACACGGAAGCGGAGGGCTTCGATGATGAGATGCACCTGCTGCGGGGTGCTAACGTATTCAATCATCTTTTGGAGCGCTCGTGTCCCATGCTGATTAAGTGCAATCCGCACCATGTCCTGGGACGCGTTTTGAATCAAGACGGTGCGTTCATCGTCATTGCAGAACTCGAGGAGCTTTTGGCACAAATAATTACCGAAGGGATCCGTCATGAGCTCGATGACGTGCTGTCTGGTCTCAAGCCAGATCATGTGCACTTGTTCAGCGTTACGTTCTTCCAACTTCTTCTGAAGGTATCGACAGCCATGCTGATCCTTGCAAAGCTCATAAATCTGCCCGCGAAAAGAATCCAGAGGCATGTTCTGATATCGAGACATGGCTAGAGGAGTCAAAATTAGTCTCGTTTTTTTTGTCCTACAAGCAAAATTGGCTTCAACCACAAACCTTCGTTGTCAAGCTGCCGTCGATGTTGCATGACCCGAGCTTGGCTGTCTCGGGACTGGCCGGCACCTTGGCTATAAGAAACTGGGCTGAAGCCGGCATAGTTCTGTGATGCATACATGCTGCCACCATTCGCAGCGTTTACGCCATTAACCGCAGAGTTCACGCCGCTGTGCAAGCCGTTCAGATTCATCTGCTGCATACTAGCAGGAAGCAACGGCACGCCATAGCTACCGGCAGGATTGCCGGCATGGGCGGCGAATCCATTTGTGTGATAAAAGTTGTTATAGTTGTTGAGGGGAGCAGCGGGAGCCAGCCCAGATGCCGCCGCAGCAGAACTCATTTGAGCTCCGCTGATCAAACCGGGTCCAAAAGGCGCTGCATTCGCCTGAAGGGCCGACTGAATAGACTGAAAGCCATTTGACTGTTCTCGAACAGTGCCATTGTCGCTTGAAAGGTCTCGACTATGGCGGGGGGGCATAGCGCCAGCAGGGATGCGACCCATATTAGCATTGTGATTGTGAAAATGCTGCTGGGCGTGGTGATTGGCATTGCCGGTCATGACTGATGTTCCAGAAGGGCTCTTGACCAGAGGAACATCGTTGGCCGAGTAGGAACTCTGAAGACGCGGAGGCGAAGCCATGTGACTGTTCTGAGGCGACATAGCCACGGACAAGGGTTCTGCTGAAGTCTCAGAGATGTAGTTGAAATCGAGAGAGTGGCGCAGAGACTGCGGTCTGCCGTCCATACCCGTGAGAACGCCCGTGGTGGACGAGGAAAGCTCGTTGATGGCTGACATGCTCTGCTGCTGGCGATGACGATTAACACGGTTCCAGCCGATAGACTTTTCAGGATTAGGTGATGGGGATAAGGCAAGGTCGAGTGCAGCCGAAGACGCGGAAAGCTGAAAGAGAAGACAAAAAGTCAGAGAGAGAAAGACGCAGAAAGAGACGGAGACGGCAGAGCAGCGTGGCACACAAGTTAGCAGAACTTATGGCCAAAATTGCGACTTAGACGGCAAGCCACGTAGCACGAAAGAAGCCTTTGCAAATAACAGGCGACGATCGATAGGGATAGTAGGAGACGAGAGCACACGGCAGCATGTCATTTTTGAAGCATCAAGCGGCCGGACGAGAGCGTCTACTCATCGTGCAAGAGCACATGAAGCACCGACGGCCACGCGCAAGTGCAAGCAAATCGCAGCGCCCAGGTGTTGACAGTTGGCAGTTGGCAGCTCAACAGTCGCCAGCCGTTGCCAGCCGCCCTCGACTGCTCTCAAGCTCAGACAGACCAGACCTCACCGTAACACTCCCCCTCAACGCCGTTTGGCGTCAAGAACGCTGCTCCAAGAATAAACGACAGGCAGCAGCCGTCTCATGCCACAGAACGCGGAGATTCTTCATTCACTTACCATTTGGTCTTCGCGCCGCACGAGCGTGGGGAAATGATCGTCCGGTGTCCGACCCCGAGGCTGGGCATGAGGCTCGTCGTCGCCAAACAGGAATCGTGTCGTGTTGGTTTGATCCAAGTTCATATCGTACAGACCATTTCTCGATTTCGTCACAGGCAAGGAGTATCGATTACCCCTGTTGGCAGACGTTGTTGTTAGCAATAGCATCGGCAGCACACGTTCGAGGAAGACAAAACAAAGCGACCGATTGCAACACCAATACAGAGGATTTTCGTGGACCAAGGCAGATAAGATCAAATATGCAGACATGAAGCCTTTAGCCCCAAGTCGTCGGTAGGCAACAGAAACGTGCGGCTTCAGACCGCGGAGAAATTGCGCCGGACGAATCATGCAAGGGCTTTGCTTCATCCCTATTCCGCCTGTGCACTTGCAACCGAGAAGGCGGTAGTCTCTCGACATTATCCCCACTGACCAAGAGAGAAACCAGCGGGTTGACCAAAACTAAAGCATATTTTCTGAAGAACGACCAACACAGTGACTCGTCATATGCTCGCTGGCGTTCTAAAAGTTTCTGAGTAGAGAGGATCAAACCACTTACGCGTTGTATGACCGATGACTAGTAGGATCTTGTCGAACTGCTTCCTCCTTGTCTTCGTCATCACTGTTACGGCGAGTGGTTGGGTCTGATCTGGAAGGCATCGACATCTCGTTGAACCCATACCGAGGTTGTCCGAGTCCCGACGGTGGAGCTGTCAATTGAGAACCAGACCGCGTTGGGCGATTGAAGCCTGGGGGAGAGGCGAGACTTGATGTCGAATATCGATTTGGCCGTGATAGCATCGTGGGAAATCCCGCGGAATTTGCGCGATAATCTGGGGGCGTTGTTGGTTCAGATTGGTGGCCGGCAATACGGATTTCTTCCTCCATCTGCGCCAGCTCCTGGGCCTCTCTGCGTTGCTGCTGGTCGAGCCTTTGCATCTCCACCTCAAAACGTCTTCGCTGTTCTCGGATCCGTTCAAACTCGGCTTTCTTTGCCTCAATCTGGGCAGCATATATTAGTGCCAATTCGAATTCATCGTCCAGGTCAATCAGTCAGAAGGAAGGGCGGATCCGTTGCAAAACTCTATGTGCGGACACTGCGGCTTTTCACGTACCAGCTGTACTTTGTGCATGGCCTGTGAGAAAAAAACACAAGTCAGTATGTCATCCTCATCTTGGGTTCAGCTAAGTGCTGGAGCACTTCAATCGCCAGCTAAGATTTTGGAAGCCGAGAGATCGAGACTTACGCTGTTGTATTCTGGGGTTGAGTCCATTCCAAGGCCACGTGGAGGTGATATCAGAGCTGTGTTCATGGACAATGTCGGTACTCGGCCCGAATCGGTAGTGAATCGTCGTGGCATCGTCGTGCGAAAGTCGTGGGATTGTTGCAGAGTGTGGCGGTCGTTATTGCGAGGAGGTGAAACGAATGAGGCCATTGACGCCTCGTTCCCGGGCGACTGCGGCACGCGAAAGCGCAGTTCGTCCATGACGCGACGGGAACAAAAGACTCAAGTAAGCCAAATTGGCCAAAGGGACTGGGTCTCTACTCAACTGCAGACATGAAAAACAGATCATCAGCTGGTCAGTCAAAGTCGCAAGGAACAAAATAGTCAAGGTATGTTGTAAGAGCAGTAAATTGGGAGGCGGGGTGGGTTGGTTGAACAAAGTGCTAATATTGGCTGCGAGATGTCGGCGTCCATATCCGCGCCAGGCCAGACCCTTTGCGCCGTGTGTGTGTTCGGGGCAACGACAGTCTAGACTCAGACAGCACAAGGGGCGCCCGCCCCTATATGCCTTTAACAAATAAGCCCAGCCAACGACGAAGGGCCCGAAGCGGATGTTGCCTTGACAGGGCGGCTGGCCAGTGGTTTGGTTGGGCTTCGGCACACCCGTCCTCAAAAGCCTCTGGCGCACTATGCCGCTCCAGGACTAACTGTTGGCCAAATCGAGGACGTCTTGGGCAGGAGAGAGCCTGGTGTTTTCATCAACACTCAACGCCATGGACTTCCACACGTTGGCAGTAAGCATTGTGTCAAGGCGGCCAGATGTTGTCCCAAGATATGCCATTTGCGCAGCAATAGTGTTTGCGCTTTCTTGCGCAGGAGGCCATGTTTCAAAAATGGCACAGGGGCGGTCGGTCTCATGCCATAGCGACTCACTCACTCACTCACCTGCGTTTGTTTGTTTGTCCAGTTGAAATCACGATTCAAATTGGAGAGGGCAAGAATTGAAGTCACGTTGCGGCGAAATTCCTTTCAAGGCCCTAGTCGCTGATAATGGAAGGGATGCACGAAGAAGAAGGGAGAACAATGAGCAGCGTCGGTCCAGCAGAGAGAGTAGAAAACATTCAATAACAATGCTCAGCCATTGCATGCGTTTTTATGTCGGCGAGACTGAGAGAAGAAGACGAAATTTGGCTCGACGCGGCAAGGTTCTTGGCAGAGGCAAAAGGCAAGTTAGGCGGGAGCAGTGGGTGAGGCGTGGCAGCCACTCTCTGCAACAAGGCAGCGTGGTCCTAACTAAGAACGCCATTGAAGCTTGCTTACCAACTAGGCCGCTACTAGCACGAAAAATCAGGGTCTCCTTACGACTTGCTGTCTCGTGTCTTCTTCTTCTTTTTTTTTTTTGCTCTCGGGACCATACGCGGTTAGTTTCCAGCGCAAGTGAGTGGGGTGTAAGAAGGGGACACTGATGGTACTGGGCTGCAGGAGTACCATGAAAGAATGACCAGACCCTACATGATCCCGCCTCTGTTGGCCGAGTTCTGCTGCTGGCAGAGGGAGCTACTTGGACGTCAAATGCGTGATGATTGTCACAAAGCGGGTGCTTAAGGAACGACCGTTAGGAGAGGTGATGATGACACAACTGACTGATACTGCACGACAAGACAATTTGATGTCCCGGCGGCAGGGTAGTTGAGCGTCGGTCAGCAGATAGGATGCCTTTCTCAGCTGGGAGACAGCGTGGTGCAAACTAGCTAATTGCACGAGCCATTCGCACGTGAATCTCGAAGTCAGTTCGAAATGGGCGGACCAGACCGTACGAGCCCAGCGAGTGCCTCGTGCGGCACATGACGTGGGCGGAACCCACAGGGCTTGAATCTAGAGGCACTCGGGTATTTTATCGTCGTTTAGTCGGCGCTGTGCCTGTGCCTCAAACGTTGTTCTTGGTGTTGTTCTCCTTTCGAAAAAAAAGAAAGAAAAGGAAAGAGAGCAATGAAAAAAAAAGCACGAAACTCACTCGTTGTAGCACAATGCATACAAGGATGGCGCCGGGCCCTTGCTCGTAGCGCTATCTACCTCGGCACACAACATCCGAGTCCCCAAGACCAGATATTTTTGTCACTTATGCGCCACGTCTGTGCAAGAAAAAAAGAAAAAAAAAAGAAAAAAAAAGGAGGGCCTCTGCAAACACCTCTGTTGGCAGCAACAACTTGATCCTTGACAGTGAGCCAGTCAGCAGCGTCTTACCCCTCATCCCCCACTTGTGAGGGGTCCATCATGACCGCTCTGGCACGATGGCGTCACTGGGCAAGGACAGTCAATCACAGGTGTCTACTTGTTCTTGACCGATACCGCCGATTCCACCTATGCAGTTCATCTCTGGAACATGCATGTTTCGAGGCGAACTCAACCCCCTCCCCTAAGAAGAAGAGAAAAAAAAAAGATGAAATTCGGCCTGACCCATAGTCCATAGTCCGGTCCGGCACGGATTCATGATTGCAAACAGCTTGTGATCGCTGGGGCCGATGTCCATTGACGAGATCCAGCTTTCTCCGAGCCAAATAATCGTTTCTAGACGTAGAACGTTTCACCAGACCGCTTTCTCTTCTCGCTTCAGCCAGAGCAGACAGACAGACAAATAGTGTACATAGTGCACCTGCTGTACGTTATCCATTTGGGCGGGAAGTGGAAAGGCTGAGAAGGAAGCGTGAACAAGCTTCCCTCAAGCTCCACTGCGAAGCGGAGCAGATCTTGGCCTTCCCGTGCCTGGCGCGCTCTAAATCAATCCACAGTTCACCTTGACACGTTTGTCAAAAGCAAATCAACTCCCCTTTCTTCCTTCCTTCTCGCCTTCTTTCTTTCCCCGTTTCCCAAGCGCCATTTTCTTTATCGTCAGCGTCTCTGACAGGTGCAGGTAGGTGCAATGGTGGTACTGCATTTGTTCCTGCACATTCCAACGTGACACATCAACTTAGGGCAAGGGTTTCCCCGTGAGCTGAGATGCCCAGGTACCTTTCTGTGCTGTCCATCCTGTACTGTCCATGGACGGCTCATTCTCAAGTATCTCGAGATTATCTGTTGTCGCCGTCTCGTCACTGTCCCAGTCTTTGCGAAGCGTATTTCATGAACATGCCTCAACACATGACGAGACAGGCTCTCTCCTCTCATCGTGTCAGCACCCCGTTCTTTCGTCGGCTGCACTTTCCCATCGCTCACCGAAATTTGGAAATGGCTTGTGAGGAGTGGACCTGTCGAATGTCGATGGCTCTGGCCGATGAGCGGTGTGGGGTTTAGAACCTGGAAACCAACACCACCACCACATCCATCCATCCAACACGGCACCAACCACTCTCGGACCAGACCAGACGACGTACATACAGTGGGTGTATGTACATATGAACATACATACAGTGGGATGACATGAGTATTTGGACGGGTGGAGGTATCTTAAAAAAATTTATCCGGTTAACCTAGCAACCTTAAAAGTAAAGTAAGTAAAAAAAACTAATAATAAAGCTAATAAGAAAAAAAAACTTATAAAATAATAAAAAGAATAGGGCTATAGTATACTATATAGTATATATTATTTTTATTTTTATTTTTATTATTATTTTCTATTTGTTTTTACTGCTATGCGCTAACCGGCTAAATTCGAGATACCTGCACCCGTCCAAATACTCATGTCATCCCACTGTACATATGTATGTACGCATTCCGTCTCTGTCTTGCCGGCTCTAAAATTACCATGCCCCTAGACTTATGGTACACTCCCTGCGCTGTGCTGTCTCTTGGCCAGGGTTTGTGGGCATCGAGAGGAAAAGCTACAAGCCCGTCGGCACAAGTCACCACCTTCCTTGTCCGCAAACCTCGCCCCTCGCCCGTCTGATGGTAAATCCACGGACGCACAACTGCCCTCGACGCCAACGCATACATGATGCTTGCATACATATGTGAGTACGTATGAACTGTACAAACATTTGTTCCTGTGTATGCATGCATATACATACATACATGAGGTATGTGCAGTATTCGTATCACCAATATTACAAATGACCCTCCAGGGAACGGGTGGGAGTGCGGGGTCCAGGCCAGGCCAGGCAGCAAGGAGTTGTGGGGTCGGTGCATCTCGGTACAGGGGAAAGACGGCTCCAATCATTCACGGCCGAGCCTCACGATCGCTGTCTCAAAGACGGCACTAGTTGATGGATGCCATGGGGTAAAGTTGAAGGAGATGGTGCTGCTGACTGAGGATAGTGCGTGCTTACACCCACTCACTATATGTACGTCTCAGAGCCGGTTGCGCAGGAAAAGCGCGATAAAAAAAAAGAGACTATTACCAGATCTTGAAGAGCCTGAGCTCTCGACTGGGGAGTGAGAAGTCCAGTGCCGCTGCAGTTGCCAGGTCGTGGTTGACCAACTCAAAGTTGAACTCTGGACTATCTTATTATGAGCTCACGTCGAGTCACCCGATTGGAAGGACTTTGAGGTTTTCTATTAGCACACGCTGTCTGTCTGATATTTTCTGGTCGTTGTTTTCGTGTCTCTGGCTGGTGGTTGCAAAATGGAAGCCAATCGCACTTTGTCTGCGGCCACCACTGAACCTTGAGCCTTGCCGTCATGCGTTCGTTGGCTGCATTGTTGCATACCAAGACAAAAAAACCTCGTCGAGTGCATATCATCATTCATATCAGAGAGAGGGATTTTACTTGGCCGAGGCCTTGGCCACCAACCTTTGCACATGAGATCTTGTCGGAAAGTAGACCAGACCAGGCCAGGCCAGACGAGGACTACGTGAAGTTGACTTTTTGGACTGTTTATGAGCCTTCGATGCCAGCATCAATGGAATTCGCCTCAACATTGAAGCCTTCAATGTCTGCTTCACTGTTTACCCTCGGCGCTAACGTTCGTTCCCACACGCAGCCAGGTCGTCCCCCACCAAGCCGCTGGCTTGCAGGGCTGGTCAGTGTGGTCCCCGCCATTTGTCCCCGGCGGGGCAACTTGCCTGGACCAGACTTTTTTTTTTCGTCACCATACGCATATACAGCGTCGCAAAAAAAAAAGCAGGAAAAGAAAAGTAGGCGCGATCGCGTTCACCGTTGTCGCCCGTTGTCGCTCATCGTCACCCGTTGTCGCCCGTTATCGTCATTTGTCGCCTTTTGTCGCCTTTTGTCGCCCTAAGCTATTCAGCCACCGGGAGCATCCCAGCCACGGAGCTCGTAAATGCATTCTCCACGGTGATTCTCCGCGGTGACAGACACGATGCCGCTGGTGGACGATGGTTTCGAAGCCCTCTTGGAGCCCTTTTACAACGGCAAGAAGCTCACAGATCCCATAAACACCAAGGATGACAAATTCCAGCTTCTACCGGCCTTTCTCAAAGTCAAGGGTGTGTACTGATGTCTCCCCGAGTTTTCTTTTGCCGTCACCCTTGCTCAACATGACATCTTACTAACTTTTTCTTCTGTGATTGCCTTTTCCTTTTCTTCGCACCAGGTCTCGTCAAACAGTACGCACCACCACCCCCTTTCATGGTCCACTAGAACAGATTGCGCATTGCGTGCTCTTGGCTAGACCGCTAACATGTGGCGATCAACTGGCAGGCACATCGACTCATACAACTTCTTTGTGGAACAAGAGATCAAGGATATTGTTCGTGCAAATCGCACCATTCGAAGCGATGTTGATAGCAATTTCTGGCTAGAGTATGTTTTCTTCGGGCAGCACCTAGGTCTTGTATCCCTCAGGAAGCTAATGCGATGCTTTACCCTTGAACAGTTTCACCGATATCCGTGTCGACCGCCCTCGACGCCTGGATCACAATGATGCCAAGTCGAGATCCGAAGTCACTCCCATGGAGTGTCGACTCCGAGATATGGTATACGCTGCTCCTATTGTTGTGGACATCAAGTACATCAGAGACAAACACCAGGTTATTCGCAAGAACGTCCCGCTCGGTCGAATGCCTGTCATGCTCAAAAGCTCTAAATGCAGACTTAGTGGTGCTACCAATGCACAGATGGAGGCAATGAACGAGTGCCCACTCGATCCGGGCGGTTACTTTATCATCAATGGCACGGAAAAGGTCATCTTGATTCAGGAACAGCTCAGCAAGAATCGTGTCATTGTGGAGGCCGATGAAAAGAATAACATCGTGTCCGCCTCCGTCACCAGTTCGACCCACGAACGAAAGTCAAAGACATATGTCACGATGAAGAAGGACAGAATCGTTATGACGCACAATGTCCTGGTCGAAGGAGTTCCCATTGTCATTATTCTCAAGGCCCTTGGTGGCTTGTCGGATTATGAGATTATGCAACTGGTCGCTGGGTCAGATGGCCGTTACCAGGATGAGTTTGTCATCAATTTTGACGAGGCAGCCAGGGCTGGCGTCTTCACCCAGCACCAGGCTTTGGAATACATTGGCGCAAGGGTGAAGATGGGATCGAGACGAACCATGTTTGGACCTCAAGTCCGTCGAAATCATGTTGAGGAAGGTCTCGACGCTCTCGCCAACCTCATCATCGCCCACGTGCCTATTGAGGGCCTGGATTTTTATCCAAAGGCCCTTTATGTCGCCATGATGACGAGACGTGTTCTCATGGCTTCCCAGAATCCTAAGCTCGTAGATGACAGAGATTTTGTGGGCAACAAACGACTGGAACTGGCTGGTCAACTTTTGTCTCTGTTGTTTGAAGACTTGTTCAAGAGATTTATGGGTGAGGTCAAGATGTCTATTGATAAATTCTTGAAGAAGAACAACCGCGCGGTTCCGTTGGATGCCGTACACATGATTAGCAATCATGCCAACAATATCGGAATGGGAATCAATCGGGCGATTCAGACGGGAAACTGGAGCGTCAAGCGCTTCAACATGAACAGAGCTGGCGTCACTCACGTCTTGAGTCGTCTCAGCTATATCAGTGCTTTGGGAATGATGACGCGAATCAGTTCGCAATTTGAGAAGACGCGTAAAGTGTCTGGCCCCCGTGCCCTTCAACCGTCACAATGGGGTATGCTCTGCACCTCAGATACCCCTGAAGGTGAAGCCTGTGGTCTGGTCAAGAACTTGGCTCTCATGACACACATTACTACCAACGTCGAAGAGGAGCCTGTCAAGCGCTGGATATTCACTCTGGACACGGGCGTCGAACCCATCCGGAACTTTTCTGGTGCCGAGATGCATCGTGAAGGTGCATACGTCATCCACGTAAACGGTACACCTTTTGCTCTAACAAGATATCCCAAGAGATTTGCCTATAGATTTCGCACGATGCGTCGGAGAGGCTGGATTTCACCATTTGTCAGTATCAATCTCAACTCTCACTTCAATGCTGTGCATATTGCCACAGACGAAGGCCGAATATGTCGACCATACATCATAGTCAAGAACGGAAAGCAAAAGCTCAAGGACGAACATCTTCGCCTCCTGCAAATGGGCAAGGCTTCCTTTGATGACTTCTTGACGAAGGGAGTTGTTGAGTACTTGGATGTGAATGAGGAGCAGGATGCGCTCGTTGCCCTCTACGAAAAGAACATCACTCAGGGCACCACGCATTTGGAGATCGAACCATTTACGATTCTCGGTGCCGTGGCCGGCATCATCCCTTTCCCCCATCACAACCAGTCCCCCAGAAATACTTATCAATGTGCTATGGGTAAACAAGCCATCGGAGCTATCGCGTACAACCAATTCAACAGAATCGATACGCTACTGTACACTCTAGTCTACCCACAACGACCCATGGTAATCAGCAAGACAATCCAACTTATTCACTACGACAAGCTTCCAGCTGGCCACAATGCCACCGTTGTCGTCATGTCGTACTCTGGATATGATATTGAAGATGCTTTGGTTCTAAACAAGGCGTCAATCGACCGAGGTTTTGGCCGTTGTCAGGTCTTCCGCAAGTACACGACAGAACTGCAAAAGTATCCCAACGGCAGACGAGAGCGTATAGGAGATCCGGTCAATAAAGAGAATGGCGGCGGTCGCGAGGCCAAGTACGAAGCTTTGGATGACGATGGTCTGGCCACGGTGGGATACAGAGTCAAGCACGGCGAAGTCATGGTGAAGAAGGAGACTCCCCTGGATCTGGCCACGACGGGTATCGGTCTGGACCGCGGCCCAAGCGAGTACCGCGATTCGGCTGTGTCGTATCGCATCCCCGATCCCGCTTACATCGACAAGGTTATGATCTCTCGAACAGAAAAAGACATGACCGTTATCAAGGTGCAGACGCGCCAAACACGCCGGCCTGAACTCGGCGACAAGTTTTCGTCTCGTCACGGGCAAAAGGGTGTCGTCGGCATCATTGTCGACCAAGAAGACATGCCGTTTGCCGACAACGGTCTCTGTCCCGACATAATCATGAATCCACACGGTTTCCCATCTCGAATGACGGTGGGTAAATTGCTGGAGTGTCTGACGGGCAAGGCATCCATCATTGACGGCCGACCCGACTACGGGTTCGGAGACGCATTCAGGTCTCACCCAGTCGAAGATATGAGCAAAGTCCTTCTCGATTACGGTTTCTCGTGGGAGGGCAAGGACTACTTCACCTCTGGCCTCACAGGCGAGCCACTAGAGGCATACATCTTCAACGGGCCCATCTACTACCAGCGCCTGAAGCACATGGTCCAAGACAAGATGCATTCTCGATCCCGCGGGCCCCGCGCCATTCTCACCAGACAACCAACCGAAGGTCGATCCCGAGATGGTGGTCTTCGTCTCGGAGAGATGGAACGTGACTGTCTGATTGCCTACGGCGCGTCGCAACTTCTCCTCGAGCGTCTGATGCTGAGTTCGGACGGCACCACCCTGGACATATGTCAGCAGTGCGGACTCTTCGGCTACAAGGGCTACTGCAACACTTGCAAAAGCACGAGACAGGTGACGCAGATGCAGATGCCATATGCGGCCAAGCTACTGGTCCAGGAGCTGATTAGCATGAATGTCGGTGTGCGGTTGCAGTTGGAGGACGAATTCCCTCATCCGCGTTGAGACCCCTCTCGCGGATTCGATGCGGACCCAGGGTTATTTTTTTAGTTAAAAATTCAGTCAAATGACGTGATCAAGTCATCAGATGTGTATGAATGCTAGATCTCTGGGATAATTAGGCGTGACAAAATTCCTTAAAAGCAGGAATATTTGAGCAAAGAGGTGGTGGTTTTCAGAAGTTAGATATCACGGGTTGAGGATCGAGGATTAAGGGGGGGTGGGAAGCGCAATTGCATTCGAGATGTATCATATAGATGGAATGTATCCTAAATTGGGTGAAACCCTCGTTTATCCTAAATCTGCATTACGTTTTTCTTTTTCTTTTTCATTTTTTTTTCCTTTTTTTTTTCAAGAAATACTCAAACAAGTCTCATCGTCACGACGCCATTCCGTATATCCAAGAAAGGAAATCACTTTCTAGGCCGCACACCCCGAAGTCCTCCCGCAAAAACCTCAAACTCCATTGCCTGAGCCAAGTCCTGGCCCGACGCAGCGGCATGGCTCGCAAAAACAACCTTGATCCAGCGGCGCCAGTTCTTTAATGTGGCGCCGACCTCGACGCCGTCGTCTGCTTCGATCGGGGCGATTAGCTGCCGCGGTCGTCCGTAGACGGGTTTCTTGAGCAGGGCGATCCGACATGATATCTGGGTGGACCAGACGAGGCCGAGGCTGGGGGTCTTGAGGGCGCGATGGGAACGGGGGTCGTCGCCCCAGCCGGTGAACCAGCGTTGCTGGTGGTCTAGTCGCAGGGCTGGGTGGGCGGGGAGCTGTTCGTCGGGAGGGTAGAAGAAGGGCGGTAGCGGTGGTGGAGACGACGACGACGACGATAGCGTCGACGTGCCCTGGAAGGCGGACGGAGTGAGGGGTGGTGCCATGCTTCTTTTCGAGGCAAGGGGGCTGTCTTGGCTTGCGAGTGCGCGTGCTCCTGCTGCGCCTGGTGTAGCTGCTGCGAGTGGTGGGTGGATTGCTGGCGATGTGAAGCGATCGGCTACCTGGTTTGCCACCACCACGGCGACGTCGTGTTGCCGAGCGAGGTTTCGCAGCAGGGCACCTAGACGGACCAGCGCGGCGCTGCGGGCAGCCATGTTGGCGCCATATGAGGCGGCTGAGGGGCCGGATCTTTCAAACTCGGCGCGGTAGTTGGCGGCGACGGAGTCGATGACGACGAGTCCGATGTTGTGACGGGACAGGAGCACGGGGACTTGGTACTCGAGGATGTGGTCCTGCGATTCCAGGTCCGGGGTGACGGTGCTGAGAATGTTGTCGAGGGATGGGCGGAGCGAGGCATCCATTTCCTGCAGGAGAGGGTGCGAGGAGAGCATCTGGGAGAGGCGGCGGGTGGCGAGGCCGGACTCGGTCGAGATGTAGAGGGCTTGCTTGGAGAAACCGTGCGGGGGCGGGAGTTGGACGGCGAGGCAGAGCGTGAGGAGAAACTGCGTCTTGCCGGCACCGGATTCGCCTGTGATTTCGGTGATGGATGAGGTTGGGATGCCGCCGGCGAGGGAGGCGTCGAGGAGGGCATCTAGGGTGCTGATGCGGGATGGTGGTGCCGGTGGTGGAGGTGGTGATGGTGATGATGATGACGAAGAATGCGCTCCCTCTTTCTCTTCCTTCGTCACCATCACCTCCTCCTTCTTCCCCTCCTTCTCCTCTTCTACCTGCCCTCCTCCTCCTGCTTCCTTTTCTTGTGTGGACACGCCTCCAGTGTTGTTTGCTCCATCTGGAACCGGTTCGATTCCTCTTTGGGGCTGCTCGTCCCGCTCGCCCTGCTTCACCTCGCCATGATGAAGTCCTCGCAGGGGTTGTCGAGAAACCAGATCATCCGACAGTGACACCTGGACGGCGGCGATGAACCTCTTTAGATCTAGGAGCGGAAGACGGGTCTGCTTGGCTATATCCGCTGGGTGCAGTGCCAGCAGGTCCGTGGTCGATAGACGATGGTTTTCAATGACGGGAAGAAGCGCGGCGAAGGCGGCTTGAGGAAACGTGGGCAGAATGGTGAGAAGGTCTGTCATGGGCGAAAGGATGTGTGTGATGAGATTGATGATGGTTGTGATGGCGATTGCGGCTTTCAGCGTGCGGGATGGGGCTTGGGGCGCCGATCGTATATGGCTGTGGTCGTAGGCCGTCTGAATTTGCGCTTTATGCCATGGTTGCTTTTTGGTGAGGTGATGATGCTCAGTGTGAGCGGTGTTGTGAAGAAGAGGTCAGGTGAGGTGAGGCGAGGCGAGGCGAGGCGAGGCGAGTGAGTGGTGATGTATGCTTGCGACGATCCTTGTGAGCGATTCAAATTGCCTACCCTGGAATTTGCAAGCACACAGTCTTCTGAGAACTTCCACGTCTCACGTGCACGCAGGGGTCCGCGCATGTGTTGATTGAGGCCCCCGGCACGCCCCTTGTACAATCTATCCCTTGAATGATTTTACACTTCTACATGCAGGGGGCCTCGCCGGAGACTTTAAGCCAATCAGATTAGGGTCGGTTAAATATCCCTACTAATCTCTTTAGCCGAGATCATGTGTGCTAGAATGCTAGGTAGTGGGGGTGGTAGGGGAGCGTAGGAGCGGCGGAGCATGTAGAGTTGTCAGATCATTCAAGGGGTAGATTGTATTGTCGAATCGGCTCGAGCCGCGTTTTGCTACTTCTTCTTGCGATTTCTTGCCATCCTTCAGCCATCAGCCTCAGCCATCAGCCTCAGCCATCGACCAACAGCGACCAGCCGTCTGCGACATGACTCGCGCGGGGAAATATGCACCATCATCACCATATCTTTCGGGGCAATGGTCTCAGTTTGTTTAGCTGCCCATCGTCTGCTGACAGGAGCGAAATGCATCGGTTCGGACGTCGTGCTACGCTTGTCGACCAACTAAGAATGTCGCATCCACTCGTGGGATAAGATCAGCTGGACAGACACTGGGTATCCGACTTGTCGCCGATCCGACTATGAGTGAAAACATATACTCTAAAGCTCGAGGCGGAATACCTTTCGATTTTCAGAGGATTATCGCGTCGTGGTTTGGACCTGTCTGACTCTGCACGAAGCATCATTTCCACCCCCGCCTCTGCAGTTTGAACTCTGGCTCTGAAACCGATTATAATATCGACATTGCTTGTGCGATATGCCTCTTGCTGCTCATTGGGGGCTTGGCTCGACACGACGCAAGCCGGTCTCGGAACATGTCTTGGACTCGACATTTTTTCCATTTAATGAACCTAGCTGAAGGGGAGAAGGGGGGGGGGGGGGGGGGTTTTTAACTCGCAGTCAGTCGCGCCTATAATTTCTTCTGTTTCTTCAACGATCGATCTTGCATGAGAGCAAGCAGAAGAAGTCGAGCACGTCGTTCGTCTCAGACTCTTGCTCCTTTGCCATATTCTCGGCCCCGGCCTCTTGACACCACCGGCGAAGCATGCACCAACGAGCATCTATCATGAAGACAATCTCAGTCTTGAGCACCGCCGTCGCCGTGCTCTCGAACGGCGCTGACAGCCGCAATTTGGTTGAAAATCAGCCGAGAGCTACTGGCGCCGCACTTCTCCCTGAACATGGGATACTTCCAAAGCCTACGCCGCCTCCTGGCTTGGACGATTTTCACCAAGGCTTTTTCAAGAGAGCAACCACTGCCCAGACGCCCCTGACCATGATGATTGCCCCCGACAACACCTGCGGTTGGGTCTCGGCCAGTAGCGCCGCTCCCTATACCTGCGGCGGCCGCCACGCAACTTGCGGTCTTATATTAGGCCAGGCGAACATTCCAGGAGCCGTCATGTGCTTTAACTCCGAGGCATTCAACTTCAACATCGCCTGCGTTGACTACGACTCCTATTTCTCCTCCAGTGCATGTGATCGCGCCTGCTCCCAAAACCCATATACTACGAAATGGTATGTGTAGATATGAAACGAGATATAGCTGAGTCTAGTGCATTTTCCATCCATACCACCATCACTTGCGGCTCATCCCTATATAACCATAGCGAACTGACTATCTCTTCCAATAGCACGAGCGGCGCTTTGCCCTACTGTAACACCATTGCTTTCCCTGGCGGTATCACGGACTATTGGTGCAACTCCGTTGAATACTCTACTGCTCGGACTGCTCAGACGACCTGGGTAGGGCAGAGCAGCCGCAGAAGCTACAGTGTTTTTGTCCAAAATTCATCAGGCTATCTTGATGCCACTTCATTCCCTACCAACGCCTTCAATGCGGATCCTTCGGCCACTGGATCCGCGGCCGGTGGCGAGTCCCGAACCAGTGATGGCGATTCCAAAAGAGATAGCAAAACGCCCATCGGTGCCATTGTTGGTGGTGTTGTCGGCGGTGTCGCCGTCATTGGCCTCGGCCTCCTGGCTCTGTTCTTCTTTTTGCGGCGCAAGAATAGTCGGAAGGCTGGTAAGATGGCCAAGCCTTCATCGAACCAGTCGCCCATGCAGCCAAACGCCTCTACAGGCATGTCTACGACGCAGAACCATAATCAGGCATATTACCCGCCTAAGTTCAACGGACCCTTGCCGACGCAGACATATCCTACCCAGCAACAATATCCGCAACCGACACCTCCGTCCCAGCCTCAGGGGGGATTCTATCCTCAAGCGTCAGTCAGTCCATCCTCGCCGACGGCCTCACACGTACCCGATCCCCAAATAAGCCAAACGACCACCAGTCCAACACCTACGTGGCTGAACGCCTACGCAACACCGCCGCCTGGTCCAATGTTGCAGTCGCAACCGTTACCTCAACCGCAGCAACACCAAACGGGGGCCTTTCAGCCTGTTCAAGTTCAGCAGCAGCAGCCGCAGCAAGTTCAGCCTCAACCTCGACCCCAAGGACAGCCGCAGCAACACCAATCTCATTCCCAGAAACCCGTGCACGAAGTGTCCGCCCAGACCAGCGACAACCACCGTGGTCAAATGCAGGAGATGGCGTAAAATAAATGCGGTCTCGTAGATTCAAGCCATGATCTGTCTGGCAGAAGTCACCGGAAACCATGAACCCCGGGGAGTGGTGGGAGAGGAGCATTAGCAAGTTGCCCAACTTTGACAGTTACGAGGGACTAATCATGCAAGTAGATTCGATCTATGGACTAGACTTCTTGCAAGACATGAGGTTTTTGGCACTTTCTGCAGTTATTTGTATTTACATTTTATATACCTATACTTTTATTCCTGAGAATCGGTGACGTTTTTTGATATAGATGTTAAGACAGCAGCATATAATGGAACTATACTCGTAGGTATGTCAGATGGGGGGTTTCAAGTAGGTATATGGAATCGGGAATGCTCCATTTCTGCAGTGGGGCACTTTTCTAATTAATTGATAGATTTCTTCTTCTTCTTTATACAAAAAGATAAAAAAAAAGAGACCGCAGAAAACGTACTCATATATATTCCAACCTTTATTCATCTCGACAAACATACATATATACGTACATACATAAACGCATCATAATTCAGTTATTCATGCTCGAACCAGAATATGCACGGCACATGCATACGATGCACGCGCCCCATCACTCATTCCGTCGTCAATCGCAGCTTCTTGCCTACGTCCCTCCGTCTCGCGTGGACGGCAGCTCTCTCAGACGCTTTGCTCTCGCCTGAGTCGGCATTCCTGTCTCGCGCCTGAAGTGCCTGCAAGAGCATGCCGGCGTCAAAGAAACCGTCTGTGTGTATTTGTTATGCAAATATTAGCGCACGGCAGCCAATGTAGATTTGTTTTTTGTTCCCCGAGATTTCGAAATATCAGGAAAGGGTGGGGGACAATACTAACAACCACCTAACTCGTCGTCGTCACTGATGAGGGTACTGGCATCGATCGGACTTGCCGTGTCCTTGGCTGCTGCCACGCCTTCCGTGGTGATGAGTCTGCCGCGGGACTTGAATCTGTTCGTCCGCCGGGAGTTGGAAGTCTCGGCTTCTCTGGCGCGACTACTTTTGTGGGTCGACAGCGGTGACTTTCTGTTCGTGATTCTCAGAATGCGTCGTATTTCGAGGAGGTAGCTTTCTAATGTGTCGACAAAGCGCTTTGTCTGGCGATGTTTGCTGGAGACGCAGATGGAAATGGAGTCATTCTTGATGATGTACCCGATGCCAAAGCCATCGCCGGACGTTGGGCCAAACCCAAATTGTCGAAGGCAGGGATTTCCACAATTCGATGTGGAGAGGACAGTCGTGTTGAGTTTGTCCCATCCACCGTCGGCGAATATGAATGGAAGAGGACGAGGATGAGAGCGGGTGTTTTGTTGTGAGGAGGGAGAGCTTGTGCTGCTGTCGATGGCGGTGGCGGCGGCGGCGACGGCGCTCTCTCGTTCGAGCTTCACATCTATGAGGTGCTCTGATGAGCTGTTAGAATACTCGTCTTCCTCCTCCTTGCAGAGACTATGCACGGGTGAGCAGTCATCGTCGTCGTCGGCAGAGCCTGCAACGCTACTCGTGCCAATGTCAATTTCGTCATCGACATATTTTTGCCACACGCAAAAAAGGGCGTACAAGTGACGATCACATCCTTCGGCTTTGAGGCATTCTTTGGTGCGAGCCGTGTGCTTCTGACAGGCACGCTTTAGAGCCGCAATCTTGTGCTCGGCGGGATTGTCGGCCCAGAATGTCTGAACAAAGTCTACTGAATCTTGAGATACGGTGCGCACTGCTTCCGTCCGACCATGGAGATAGAATTTTGTCATGGCCGGCTCGTACGTGCACTCGACCCTGCCGTACAGACCGTAATAGGCCGCTTGAAACGCCATCTGAACAAAAGCGTCCGGTGAGAATCCCATCGAGGTGATGAAGTTTTTACCGTAGGAGCTGAATTCAAGACACTGAAACTCGTTCTGTTCAATCAAGTCGGCCAGCCTGGTTTCGGCGAAACGAACGGCGATGCTCAATTCGGGGACCATGTCCCACTCCAGCTTTCGCGGCGTGGTTTCAAC
This sequence comes from Claviceps maximensis, assembly GCA_018360255.1. NCBI lineage: Eukaryota > Fungi > Ascomycota > Sordariomycetes > Hypocreales > Clavicipitaceae > Claviceps > Claviceps maximensis. The sequence goes on from SRPZ01000008.1 coordinate 173,940, forward strand.
GTCACCGAAACTTTCGGGATCCCGCTTGGACGGATCAGGGCTTGTCGAAGTCCACAATGTGGGAGCTCGGCCGTTTATGGTACGTGCGAATCGCAGAATCGTGTCGGTGTAGACGTCACTGGCAAATCGAAGGACGGTGTGGCCGTCAACACCCGTGTGCTCGAAGTTTATGCCTGCGCTTCCGTTCTTGCAGACAATGATTTGCATCTTGTCATACCACCGGTTGGTACATGTGCCAATCTGCACGCCGTTCTTGACCTCGCTTGTACCACACAACATGTTTTGACACAGCGCTGCGACGTCTTGAGGCTCCGTATAGTCGAGACAAAGCACAAAGAGTGCCGAGTCGACAATATTCAGGCAATCGGCATTGTTGGACTCTGCGTCATTGGTTATGACATCTCTCAGATCTGACCAAGTTTTGCGGTTCTCGGTGCTGAGCACACCGAGAGCTCCCTTGGCGGCTTCCTGAATTGGTGTCTGAGAAGCGTCCTCTGTGATGGTGTGCAGGTTGACAGCAATATCCTTTTCTGTCATGATGACGTCTGAGTTATTGTCGAGCACATCGAACCAATATATTTGTCCGTGGCAAATTACCACAATGTGCTTGGCCTCGGGGTCCTGCACAATCTGGCAGCCATGATCGGTAGGCACTCGAGCTGTTCCAAACAGGCGGGAGAACTGATACATGCATAGCGGCTTGCCCTTGACTGTGTCTGGAGGAAGCTCTTCTTTGCGAACTGCCCGTATAAACTCGAGAGCAGAGACGACGAGTGATGCTGCCCTGGTCACCTGGTTGTTTCGAGCAGGCGTAGGGTCGTCTTCAAGAAGGAAAAAAGGGTTCAGGTTCAAAACGACAGGATTATCAAAGTTCAAGTAGGAGTCGTACCCTGCAACCACACAGAAATAAAAACAAAACTGTTAGGGCCAAAATACATAGGCAAGATGAACGACGTGTAGCAGAAGGTTGGAGAGGCGGTTCATTTGATACTAACAAAACTGCTCGATATAACTTGTCTTTCCCCGAGCATATCTCTTCAGCTTCTCCTGTAGATCTGGCCCATCTGTTGATAGGAAATCTTTCACGGCGTCCTCTGTCTCAGCTTGTTCCCTGGGACTCTGCAGTGGTCTGAGAGCTTCCAAATACTTGTCACAGGTGCTGGCGAGATCAGGGATAGGAAGCTTGGGCAATTTGTCCTGGCCGGCAAATGTAATGCCCCCGTCCCTCTGAACTTCGCCGCTATTGTTTAGGGGCATTCTCATGTAGGCGGCGGATGAAGTTGAGGGAATTCTTTGCTTGATGGTTGGGACAGACTCGGGTATACTGCGGGGAGTAGCAGATTTGCCGGACAACAAAGGTTCTGCCAGCCTCTCTGCTGGAGCATCTGTTGGATCGAGCGCTCTCACTGTGACATTCATGATCTGTCAGTTGCGAAAAAATAAAACGAAAAAGCCGAGAGAGCTCTAGTTCATTTGAGGGTGGAGTGAAACTGTTGATGGCTCGAGAGACACGGGTGCTGATCATTGAGGGCCTCATAGGCCGTGGAGTAGAAGCAGTGGCAGTATGACGGTCTCGGAGATGAAAGGATGACATATCATATCAAGCTTGTTCTATCGGTATGAGGAGAAAAAGGAAGAAAAATATGCTAGAAAATAAAAGAAAATACATCATGCCTTATTATGTATCATTGATGCCTAGTAGTCGGCGACAATACCGAGGCAAGAGTTGATTCGCGCGTAAGCACAAGAGGGGAAGACGGGAGGGTCACCACATGTGAGGATAGCTGTGAGTAGCCGCTACTGCGGGGACTTGTAAAAATAGGTGTACAGATAGGTACACAGTACATGTAGAGGGTGGCACATACTACTCGTTGCCTTCCGTCCGCCCGGAGCATGTCGTTGGAAGTTGCACCAACGGAGCACTCTTGTCCAGTCCCAAGTGGTGCAACGCCTATTGAAGTCTCCGTGAGAACTCGCGACGAAAACTCGCGACGAGCATTCGCTACCACATTGGAGGAACAAGTCTATGTTTGGCGCCGACGTGATTCACATGCGGGAACGCAACTGTTGCACGGTATATAGGGGGGTCTAACGTACATTACTAATGTGATGTGCACATCCGTTTTTTGTGCGATAGCAACAACGTTGCGCTACGGCGCGAGGAACTGTGAACGCCTTGCTGTCTCGCCAACTCCTGGCACGTGACCCAGCTGGCCAAATGACGGAACCTACCCTAAACAGAGAGAAGCAGGTCTCGATTCGAAGTTGTTGATCAGCAATAATTGGCATCATTCGTACCGTCTCGCTCGACTGACCTACCCAAGTAGTAAGCGCTCGCTCCATGGAAGCATCGAGAATGAAATCAAAGGTACATGTAGTCCTGGAGGAGTAGCGGCAGACGCACTTCAAAAGCCGTTGCCCCCACCAACGGTGTAAAGAGTTGACCCGGCAGATGATTAAGCAGAACTAGTCATCGATCTGACAAGATGACATGGCACGGCTAATATGGCTTATTTCTACAGCTGTACGTATGTACGTACATACTGTAGACACGATACTGGCACACAATGCGGTCTTGACAAACATGATGAGTGGTTTGTGCCGAAATATCCGGGGATTGAAACCCGACCGTGAAGCGAAACGGCTTGCAGAATGACGCCGCGTGGGGATTATGTAAACGAGGGATCAATACATAGGTCATTTTGGGCCGTCGGTTTCGGAAGCTTCAAGATGGCCGAGGATACGGACATAGATTGATCTCCGGAGGTTTGGCCGGCAGTTCCGGCGTCTGCCTAGGCAAAGATACGACAAGCGACGGCGTGGATAAGCGGGGATATGCTGTCTGCGACTCCACAAAATTAGACCTACCCATAGCTCGACAGACAGCGACGGAGTGACGGATTCCAGCTGTGGGATCAAAGACCGGGGGCGAAACACGAGCCCCACTTATCTGAGCATGTACCTAGGTACTCGACCACGTCAAATTATTCTAGCACGTGCTGAAATACTTTGTGCATACGTGCGACATACGGGTGGTGCTTGGCCATGAGCACCTTTGCATCGTGCGCGCTGCTGTGCACGGCGATGCATCCATCACAATGGGCAAAGTATACATACGTGAGATGTAAGTTGATGTTTCCAACGATTCCGTGCTCATCTAGTAGCTACATACGGGGAGGTATCTCTGACATCCGGTTGGCAGTACCCGGTTGGCAGTACCCGGTTGGCAGTGCCCTCCGACCCGAACACCGACTTGCTCGTGTGCCCGACTTGCTAGCAGGCACTGAACATCTATCTGTCTCGATACATGATGATGAAATTGATCCGAAGAGCTGGACAAGTGAAGCTCCCCGGCGCAAGTCTAGGTATCCACTCGAGCACCTAGGATTTGTGTTAGTTGTTTCTCGGGTGGGATACGCACATACAACGGAGTCCCGGCAAACCGGGGAGCCGCAACCACCGCTCTCACCAGCAGTCAAGTCAGTATGAGGCACCCGCCTCCTATTTTCGAGATGGGTGGATTCCATGGATTGCAAATCCAGTCACCACAGTCTACTATATTATGAAGTGAAGGATGCCCAGCTTGCTACTCTGCTGTGAAATACTCCCCATGTTTTGTCTGGTCTAGTCTGCCAACTTGCCATCCAGACGCCAGTAGCTTGACCTCTATACATCATGGCTTCCAAAACTCAAGACGGGCGAGCTCCTGGGCCACTCGTTCAGGAGCAAGCGTCTGTCGACGGTCAACAATATGCTCCCACCAACCCACCTCTTCACCAACACCGCAGACACTCCATCGAGGCGCCTGCTACTGAGAGCGCGGCCTCAGAATCCGATCATGAACCCATCACCCGCACTGCCACACAAACCATGATAGAGGATCAAGATCGCTCCGAGCTGGTTCGAATCGCCACCGCTCTTTCGCATCGTCGCTCCAGTTCGGCAACCCAATCTTTGCCTCTGGGTGGTATCGATCAGAATGATCCCACCATCGACCCTGAACACAGAGACTTTGACATAGAGAAGTGGCTACGTCGAGTCATGGACCAGATGCATGAAGGAGGCGTGAAACACAAATCCCTGGGCGTCTCGTACCGAAATCTTGAAGTTTTCGGTTCTGGCAGTGCCCTGCAACTTCAAGATACAGTCGGATCCATGGTGTCGGCCCCACTGAAGCTGGGCGACTTCTTCAGCTTCAATAAGAAGCAGCGTAAACAGATTCTCCATGGCTTCGATGGATATCTGAATCCCGGCGAGCTTCTCATCGTGCTTGGCCGACCTGGCTCTGGGTGTAGCACGTTTCTCAAAACGATCTGCGGAGAACTGGAAGGTCTCGAGGTCGGAGAACAGTCCAATATTCACTACCAGGGCATTTCTCAAAAGCACATGATGAAGGAGTTCAAGGGAGAAATGGTTTACAACCAGGAGGTGAGATCTCAGACGCGTAGATCCCTTCCTTCCTTCCTTCCTTCCTTCCTCTCCTTCTTGACATGACCGACTGACTGGTTACGCCCTTATAAGGTTGACAAACATTTTCCTCATCTCACTGTCGGCCAGACACTCGAATTCGCCGCTTCAGTTCGCGCGCCGCAAAATCGCATCCAGGGCATGTCCCGCGCCGAGTACTGTCAATACATCGCAAAGGTTGTCATGGCCGTCTTTGGCCTGAGCCATACCTACAACACCAAAGTCGGAAACGACTTTATTCGTGGCGTGTCCGGTGGAGAGCGTAAGCGTGTCAGTATTGCGGAGATGGTTCTTGCGGGCTCGCCAGTGACTGCTTGGGACAATAGGTACGTCAATATTGCAACTTTAATTTCGATTATTCGATTTTCCCTCTCCATCTTCCTCATGTTTGCTAATTTGTAAAAAGTACCCGTGGTCTCGACTCTGCAACTGCACTCAAGTTCGTGCAATCGCTGCGTTTGGCGTCCGACCTTGGCCAACGAACCAATGCGGTTGCTATTTACCAAGCCAGCCAGTCGATTTACGACTTGTTCGATAAAGCCACCGTCTTGTACGAAGGTCGTCAGATCTATTTCGGCCCAGCTAATCAGGCAAAGACCTATTTCGAGAAGCAAGGCTGGTACTGTCCACCTCGTCAGACCACTGGAGATTTTCTCACTTCAGTCACAAATCCTCAGGAGCGATCGGCTAGGGAAGGATACGAAAACAAAGTCCCTCGCACACCCGAGGACTTTGAACGGCTATGGCGACAGTCTCCAGAGTACCAGTCTCTACTTCATCAAATGGACGCCCATGACCAGCAGATATCTGGACCACGGCAGGAAGAGAATCTCGCAGAGTTCAGAGAACACAAAAACGTCCGGCAGTCCAAGCATGTCCGACCCAAGTCGCCATATACCATCAGCTATTGGATGCAGGTCAAGCTCTGCACCAAGCGCGCGTATCAGCGGGTATGGAATGACATCACAGCCACTGCTACACAGGCAATCTCCAACGTGGTCATGGCTCTCATCATTGGTTCTATGTTTTTCGGCACACCTGACGCTACAATCAGTTTCTACGGTCGTGGTTCCGTTCTCTTCATGGCTATTCTCATGAACGCCTTGACATCTATTTCTGAGATTACCAATTTGTATGACCAGCGGCCAATCGTCGAAAAACACGCCTCGTACGCCTTCTATCATCCTTCTGCGGAAGCTGCAGGAGGAATTTTGGCCGACATTCCCGTCAAGTTTGTGACTGCAATCGCTTTTAACGTTGTGCTGTACTTCTTGGCAGAGCTACGACGCGAGGCTGGTCCGTTCTTCTTATATTTTCTCATCACCTTTATAGCCACACTTGTCATGTCTGCCGTTTTTCGCACCATGGCTGCTGCCACGAAAACAGTTTCGCAGGCAATGACTTTGTCGGGTGTTTTGGTGCTCGCCTTGGTCATTTACACCGGGTTTGCCATTCCAGTTCCCGAAATGCATCCTTGGTTCAGTTGGATTCGGTGGATTAATCCCGTCTTTTATGCCTTCGAAATCTTGGTGGCAAACGAATTTCACAACCGAGACTTTACCTGCTCTGACATAGTGCCTCCATACTCTCCAAACATTGGTGATTCCTGGATATGTTCGGTAGCCGGTGCGGTTCCTGGTCAGTACACCGTGAGCGGTGATGCTTTTATCTGGGCTAACTTCGAGTATACGTACTCACATGTATGGAGAAACTTTGGTATTCTGGTGGGCTTCTTGTTCTTTTTCCTGGCCGTCTACTTCGTCACCGTCGAATTGAACTCGGCTACATCCAGTACTGCCGAAGCTCTCGTCTTTCGTCGAGGACACGTCCCCGCCTACCTGCTCAAGGGTGAAACCCATGCAGTGCAGAGTGATGAAGCACCAGCCGCCATCTCTAACGACAAGGTCACCAATAGTGATGGAGAGACGGTGTCTGGAGAAGCAAAGGCACTTGCCCCACACAAGGACATCTTTACCTGGCGTGATGTGGTGTATGATATTGAGATCAAGGGCGAGCCTCGTCGACTGTTGGACCACGTGTCCGGCTGGGTCAAACCGGGTACTCTAACCGCACTCATGGGAGTATCAGGCGCGGGCAAGACAACACTCTTGGACGCACTTGCACAGAGAACCACAATAGGCGTGATTACCGGAGACATGCTTGTGAATGGCAAGCCTCTTGATTCTAGCTTCCAGCGCAACACGGGTTATGTGCAGCAACAGGACCTACACCTGCAAACAGCCACTGTGCGCGAGAGTCTTCGATTCAGCGCCATGCTTCGTCAACCCAAGTCTGTGAGCAAGAAAGAAAAGTATGCGTTTGTTGAAGAGGTGATTAGTATGCTCAAGATGGAGGATTTTGCCAATGCCGTGGTTGGCGTGCCTGGACAGGGTCTCAACGTCGAACAACGCAAGCTTCTGACAATCGGTGTAGAGTTGGCGGCCAAGCCAAAGCTTTTACTGTTTCTTGATGAACCTACTTCTGGTCTCGACTCGCAGAGCTCCTGGGCTATCTGTGCCTTTCTGCGAAAGCTTGCCGACTCTGGCCAGGCTATCTTGTGCACCATCCACCAACCCAGTGCCGTCTTGTTCCAAGCATTTGATCGCCTGCTGTTCCTTGCCAAAGGCGGCAAAACGGTCTATTTCGGCAACATAGGCGATAACTCGCACACTCTTCTGAACTACTTTGAACGCAACGGGGCACGGAAATGCGATGAACAGGAAAACCCGGCCGAGTACATGCTCGACATTGTGAACAAGGGCCAGAATGACAACAACGAAGACTGGCATCAGGTCTGGAATGGAAGCCCCGAGAGGGCTGCCGTCATGGAAGAAATGGAGGCCATTCATCGCGAGAAGCAGTTCGAGGCTCCGGCCGAGAACGACGACGCCTCGCAGCAGACACATGATACCTACGCGATGCCCATGACCACGCAGCTTCGGATCGTCACGCAACGAATATTCCAGCAATATTGGAGAATGCCTAGTTACATTTTCGCGAAGCTAGCGTTGGGTATCTTTGCCGGACTATTCATCGGCTTCACCTTTTTCGACGCCAAATCGTCCAAGGCTGGCACGCAGACTGTCATTTTCAACACCTTTATGATTACGACTATATTTTCATCCATTGTGCAACAAGTGCGCCCCCCTCCCCTCCTTTTTCTCTTCCCTTTCTTGCCTTGACTACCAAGTCTAGAACAATGAACCGTGATTCTAACTTACTTTTCCATTCTAGATCCAACCCATGTTTGTCACTCAGCGTTCGCTGTATGAAGTGCGAGAACGGCCCAGCAAGGCATACTCGTGGCAAGTGTTCATGATTGCCAACATTATCGTAGAAATCCCCTATCAGATGCTCACCGGCATTCTGATTTGGGCAACCTCTTATTATCCCGTCGTTGGCATTCAGAGCTCCGAACGACAGGGACTCGTGTTGGTATTCGTTATCCAGCTGTTCATCTACGCCTCGTCCTTTGCCATCATGTGTCAGGCTGCGATGCCAGATGCGCACACTGCAGGTAGCATTGTCAATGTACTCGCTATCTTGAGTATCGTCTTTAGTGGTGTTTTGCAGACTGCGAAAGCCCTTCCCGGATTTTGGCACGTTTTTGTTTTCTTTCTTTCTTTCTTTCTTTCTTTTTTCTTTTTTTTTCCCCACTTTTATCGATTTGTTCGACCTCTCTGTCTGAATTTTCTGGTCTGCTGTGATTCAAAAAGACTAATCTCTTTCTTGTAGGATCTTTATGTATCGCGTCAGTCCATTCACCTACTGGATCGGCGGCATCGTGGGGACAGAGCTTCACGAACGAGCCATTGAGTGCTCGGACAATGAATTGAACGTCTTCAACCCGCCGAATGGCACAACATGCGGCGCGTACCTGCAGCCCCTGCTCAGTGCGGCGCCAGGCTACCTCAAGAACCCCGAGGCAACCTCACAGTGCCAATACTGCAGCGTCGACAACGCGGACCAGATTCTATTTGGCTCCAATATTTTCTGGAGCGATCGATTCCGCAATTTCGGCATCATGTGGGCGTACATAATGTTCAATATCTTCATGGCCGTTCTGTTGTATTACCTGTTCCGGGTGATGAAATGGAACACGATATCCTGGAGATCAAAGTCGAAGCCAAACTCAAAATCCACGCCCGAGAAGAAGGAGGAAGCACAAGATGTGGAGAAGCAGTCATCGTCATAAGAGGAGGGCGAGTTTGACGAGGAGGGAAAGGATGTGTCGGCTTTTGATCCCTATACGAAATGTACATGTAAGGTGTTGGAATGATTTTGTTTTTCATGAGTTGATCATGGTTTTTGTTTAATGTTTGCATGACTGGCTGGTTTGCATATTGATTGCGTGGGTGGTTCTACGTAGAGCAGATAAGTCGCATACGCGCACGCGCACACGGCGAGGAGTGCGTCTTTTTAATGTTTTAATATGATAATATGTAGCGAGGGAAAAAAATGAATTCAGAAAAAAGGTGTTTTCCAGATGATGATATACGGAAGATTGAAGGGACGACGTTTTTGTGCTTGTCTTGAGATGTAGAAAAAGAAAATGGCCGTGTTGGTATGTGGAGCCGGCATGTAGAGGGTGTGATGTGATGTGATGTGATGGGCTGTATTTTAGAGACTGGAAAAGGTATATATTGTGCGTTGTGTTGTATTGTGTTGCATGTGATTTGTGATTTGGTGTTTTGATGTTGTAGGAAGAACCCGTGAATGCTCTTGTCCGGACGTGGGAGTAGCAAGCGGTCTACATGGCACAAACCAAACGGTGTACATGTAATATCATATACATACATATGTATGTATGTATGCATGTATATATGCGCATGAACCGTTAATTACCGACATGGGCATGCACCGGCCTATCAACGTTACATGTCGCTTCGCAGTCATCACCATCTCACCCGGTTGCTGTCCCTTTGCTCTGATTTCTCAATTCCTTGCGTCTTTGAGTTTCACGAAGATGCGATTGTTCTTTTCGTCCGCATGCTTCATCTCTGTGGCGGTCCTGGCGTCTACGGCCGCTGGAGCTGGGGCTGTCAGCTCAGATGGCTTGTTCGACTTCACTCCCGACTTGATGCCATCACAGCACAATGTCGGCACAGACAAGCTGTTCGCCATGGCCGATTGCCATGGGTTCCGACTGGAGGAGGCTACCATTGATGAGATGCAAACGGCCATGGCAAGCGGCAGGCTGACGAGCGTCCAACTGGTGCAGTGTTACATGACGAGGACATTTCAGACGCAGCAGTACATCAAGTGAGCTTAGCCACCCTGCGGAAACCCAGTGCGACGAGGATATACAAAAAAAAAAAAAAAAAAAAAAAAAAAAAAAAAAAAAAGCACGTGTGCATCATGTACTGACATGGTCTTGTTCGTTTGCTCCAGCTCTGTGATGCAAATCAACCCCGATGTCTTGGCGATTGCTGCTGCGCGTGATGCCGAGCGCCGGGCCGGCACGGTTCGTGGCAAGCTACACGGCATTCCCTTCACCGTCAAGGACAACATCGGCACCCGCGACAACATGGAGACGACGGCGGGGAGCTGGGCGCTTCTCGGCAGCCGGGTGCCTCGCGATGCCCATGTCGTTGCGCGGCTGCGCGAGGCCGGAGCCGTTCTCTTCGGCAAGGCCACCATGAGCGAGTGGGCGGACATGCGCAGCAGCAACTACTCGGAGGGATATTCAGCACGGGGCGGCCAGTGTCGAAGCGCATACAACTTGACTGTCAATCCGGGCGGGAGCTCGTCTGGGAGCGGTGTCGGTGTGGGCGCCAACGTCATTGCCTTTTCTCTCGGCACCGAGACGGACGGCAGTGGTGAGACGAGGGATTTCTCTTCTTCTTCTTCTTCCCTTCTCTCCTTTTCCTCCTCTCGTCTTTACATAGCCCATCCATGAGCGGGCACAAGAACGACAAGAACACTGACATGCCCACGTCCCACGTCGTAGTCATCAACCCGGCCATGAGAAACTCCATTGTTGGCTTCAAACCCACCGTCGGTCTCACCTCCCGCGCCGGCATCATCCCCACGACGGAGCATCAGGATTCGGTCGGAACTTTTGGACGCACGGTGCGCGACGCCGTCTACGCCCTCGATGCCATCTATGGTATTGACCGCGACGACAATTACACCTCTGCGCAGAAAGGGAAAACCCCGCCGCCGCCGATCCCCCCTCTTCGTTCCCGTCCTACTGATCAAAGTGGTGGCGGACGCGGATACGCCCAGTTCCTCTCCACAAGAGCCTCTCTCAAGGACGCCACCTTTGGTATCCCGTGGAAGAGCTTCTGGGTGCATGCCGACCCCGAGCAGCGGGCCACGCTGGTCTCTCTCGTCAAGTTGATGGAAAGTGTCGGCGGCGCGACCATAGTCAACAACACGGAGATCACAAACTACGAGAAGCTCGTCTCGCCCGTCGGATGGGACTGGGATCACGGCACCACGTCCCGCGGCCGGCCCAACGAGTCCGAATTCACCTACATCAAGGTGGATTTCTACAACAACATCAACAGATATCTCGCGTGGCTCACCCCAAACACCACCACGACGCGCACCATTGACGACATCATCCAGTATAATTTCGATAATGATGGCTCCGAAGGCGGCTACCCCTGGCCCATCGGCCGTAACCCAGCCTGGTACTCGGGCCAGGACGGATTCCTCGCCTCCCAGAAGACAAGAGGTGTCCGGGACGAAACGTACTGGCAGGCCCTTCACTTCTGCCAGTCCTCCGCCAGAGCCGGCATTAACGATGCGCTGAGGCACAAAAACAAGAACAACAAGAACAAAAAGACCAGCTCCAAGATGCTCAGCGGCCTGCTAGTCCCCTCCGACGTCGGCCAGAGCTACCAGATCTCCGCCCAGGCCGGCTACCCAATGGTCACCATCCCCGCCGGCATCCATCCCGACTCGGGCATGGGCTTTGGCCTCGCCATAATGCATACTGCGTGGGCGGAAGCCGAACTCGTTACATGGGCGAGCGCCATTGAGGACTTGACGTTGACGAGCGGGACGCAGTATGCCAGAACGAAGCCTACGTGGAGGGGGTATCTGCAAAGGAACATGCCCATCCCGTTGTGATGGATACTCAAAGAAAAGAAACATGGAGAGAGGAACGGGAAAGAGAGAGAGAAAGGAATATATCTTGGGCCGAATCCATTACATATTACGTAGTTCGTAAGCAATTCACACGATGATGAACGGAAATACAAGCATGCTTTTTGGGCGCGAAAAAAGACATGAACGTCGACGCTATAGCATTCCATTTTTTTTTTGTAAAAAAAAAAGGAGAGAGAGACAGAGAGACAGAGAAGGAAAAATGTAGACAGCGACCCTCAAGTACACATTACAACTTGGCAAATAAACCTTTACAAGCTCCCCTGCCCAATTGCACGAGCGTGCTCTTGACGCGCATGTACGGCTGTATACCCTCGTGGCCATTCTCCAGACCAATGCCGCTCATCTTCCACCCGCCCACGGGCATCTCGGCTGGTGACTCTCCCCATGTATTGATCCACGTGATTCCCGCTTCGAGCTGTCGGATGACTTGCTGCGCGACGTCGACGTTGCTCGACACCACGCCGGCTGCCAGACCCATGGCGGTGTCGTTGGCTCGTCGAATCACCTCGGCCGTCCACTCGTCCTGCGACTTGCCCTGCGTTCTGTACGGCAGAAGACACATGACCGGACCGAAGATTTCTTCGCGCGCGACGCGCATGTCGTCGGTGCAGTTGGTGAAGATGACGGGGCTGACCCAGAAACCGTCGGGCGTCGGCTTGTCTCTTTGAGCGTCGACGGAGCCGTCGTACAGGACCTTGGCGCCGTCCACATCCTTGCCGTGCTGGATATACATGTTGATCTTGTCGCGCTGGGCGCCACTGACGACGGGGCCAAAGTTTGTACTCGGTTCGCGCGGGAGACCCATTCGGATGCCGTCGCGACATCGGTTGACGAGAGCCTCCTCTACGGCCGCGAGCAGAGTGTCCGGGACGAAGACGCGGGTTCCGTTGGTACAGACCTGGCCTGTGGAGAAGAAGTTGGCGGCCATGGCGACATCTGCGGCCTCGTCGACGTCGGCATCAGGAAGGATGACGAGCGGGCTCTTCCCGCCGAGCTCCATGGTCACGCTCTTCATGCCCTTGGCGGCCTCGCCGGCCACTTTGCTTCCCGTGCTGACTTGACCCGTGAAGCTGACCTTGGCGATGGCGTGGTGGGCGACCAAGGGCGCACCGACGGCAGGCCCGTCCCCGTAGACGACATTGAAGACACCGGCGGGCAGGCCGGCCTCGATATAAAGCCGGGCCAATGTGTCTCCATGCAACGGAGTCACCTCGCTGGGCTTGTACACCATGCAGTTGCCCGCCGCCAAGCACGCGGCCGATTTCCAAAGGGCAATCTGGAGGGGATAGTTCCAGGCACCGATGCCGGCACAGACACCCAGAGGTTCGTGGCTCGTCAGGATATAGGCATCCTCACGAAGTCGGGTATGGTGGCCGGGTAGACCGCCGGCAACGAAGTGCGCGTAGTACTCCAGCACGTCAGCGCCGGTAACGACATCGACGGTGGATGTCTCGGCCCATGCTTTGCCCGTGTCGAGGGTTTCTGTGAGGGCGAGTTCATCGTTGCGCTCGCGCAAGAGGGCCGCGGCGCGGAGCAGGACGGCGGCGCGCTTGGGCGCAGGCGTCTGAGACCAGATGGGAAATGCAGCCTGCGCGGCGGCTACCGCATCGTCGAGCTGCTGGGCCGTGGTGGTGTAGATGGTGGCCAAGGGTTTGCCGGAGGCGGGATCGATGGATTTGAACGTCGACGCCGCCGATGACGTCTGGGGTTGGGGCTTGCCCGAGTGGAAGGTGTGGATTTCGGAGGGAAAGGTCATGATGAGATGACACGAGTCCGACCTTTGAATCTTGGATCTTGGAACCTTGGTCGAATCGATTCAGAACAGGAGCAGGTACACACCAAAGCTGGCTGACGCTATTTACATTGCTCCCCTTGCTCTTGGGGGATGAGTGCGGTCCGACGGGGTCGAGTGGATTGGATTGGATTGGATTGAATTCAATGGGTCAAGATGTGTAAATGCTTGAACGGCTGAAGTGGTTGAATGAGGTTCGATGGGTCAGAGGGACCAATGGCCAGAAATGCAGGGCAGAGGAATAGTACAACAGCGCATATTGTTGAATCCGCCAGAATGGATTTGACTCGCGTACGCATGTAAAAAGAGGCTGTGATTCGTTACCCGACGACAAATCACCTCGCATGCACGCTTGATGCGTCGATGAATTCGATGGCAGCCGCTGCAGCAAACTGCCCCTCTACCTAGGTGAGGCTGGCACATGCATGCAGGCCAGCCCCACTCCGACCGACCGCCTGCACGTCTACCAGTGCGCTCTCATCCTTGGTCTATTTTCCAATAGTACGTACAGGGGACCTGGCGAATACAACTACGCTACCGAGGCTTCGCGGACCCATGACGTGTCATAAGAGGTCTCTACCAGGGGACTCGGATCCACCCGGCAAGTACATAGATTTATAAAAACAATTCAAGGGTTAGACTGCACACACTACATTTGACCAGGCTGGAACCGGGATGCTGTCCTCGTCGCCGCCCTGTCGGGTCTCCACCTGCACGCACGGCATCGCGGTGCTCACTGCTCAATGCAGCTTGCTTCAGGTTTGGTTTGGTCCGGTCAAGTCTCAACCTGGTTTCAATTGGTTTGGCATTGACATGTCTGGTCTGGCTAGTCGCAGCCTCTAACAATGATATATACCCGCCCTTTCTTTCCGACCTCAGATCAGGACTGCAATCAATCAATCAATCAATCAACCACGCTCCCGTCTTACCCGGCGTCCGTCGAGGCTTGCCCTTACACCCGAGCCTAATTAACTTGGCTTGCCTATCCATCCTATCCACGCGGCTCAACCTTCAAGCAACACTCATCCCATTCATTCCATTGCCTGCTCACACAGACTAGATACCTAGGCACCAACCACATCTGCCACACATCAGTATGACTACGCAGTGCCTCCCCCAAGGCGCCGAGTCCTCTTTCGACTACATCATCGTCGGCGGTGGTACTGCTGGCTGCGTTATTGCTTCTCGACTCTCGAGCTACCTGCCCGAGCACAAGGTTCTCTTGATCGAGGCCGGCCCCTCCGACTTCAACCTCAATCAAGTCCTCGATCTTCGCCAATGGCTTTCTTTGCTGGGAGGAGAGCTCGACTATGACTACGGCACTGTCGAGCAGCCCATGGGCAATTCTCACATTCGCCACTCTCGTGCCAAGGTTCTTGGTGGCTGCTCTTCACACAACACCCTGATTTCCTTCCGTCCCTTTCGCCACGACATGGACCGCTGGGTCGAGCAAGGATGCGACGGCTGGGACTTTGACAATATGATGCGCTACGCAGACAACTTGCGCAATACCTTCCGGCCCGTCCACGCTCGTCACCGTAACCAGCTCTGCAAGGACTGGGTCCAGGCCTGCTCTGACGCCTTTGACATCCCCATTATTCCCGACTTCAACGAGGAGATTCGCACCACGGGTCAGCTTACTCAGGGCGCCGGTTTCTTCTCCATCTCCTACAATCCAGATAACGGCTACCGTAGCAGTGCTTCTGTCGCCTATATCCACCCAATTCTTCGCGGCGAGGAGCGGCGGCCCAACTTGACGGTGCTGACCAGAGCTTGGGTCCGAAAGATTGTTGTCGAGAACGATTGTGCCACAGGTGTGTCTATTTTTACTGCCGACGGCCAGAAGATTCTCCTCAAGCCTCGCAAGGAGATTATACTTTCTGCCGGTGCTATTGACACCCCACGTCTCATGTTGCACTCCGGCTTGGGACCTCGCGGCCAGCTCGAAGGCTTGGGCCTCGATGTTGTCAAGGATATTCCTGGCGTCGGCGAGAATCTGATTGACCACCCAGAGACCATCATCATGTGGGAGCTTTCAAAGCCTGTCCCCACTAACCAAACTACCATGGATTCCGACGCCGGCGTATTTCTTCGCCGCGAGCCCACCAATGCTGCCGGCAAAGATGGCGACGCTGCTGATATCATGATGCACTGTTACCAGATTCCATTCTGCCTCAACACTGCGCGGCTGGGCTATCCCCTCGTCAAGGATGGCTATGCCTTTTGCATGACCCCCAATATCCCTCGAGCCCGATCCCGTGGCCGCGTATACCTCACCTCGGCTGATCCGGCTGTGAAGCCCGCACTCGACTTCCGGTACTTCACCGATCCCGAGGGATACGATGCCGCCACCTTGGTTGCTGGCATCAGAGCGGCTCGTAAGATTGCCGAAAAGAGCCCCTTTAAAGATTGGCTCAAAGAGGAGGTTGCGCCGGGTCCCAAAGTGCAGACAGATGAGGAAATCAGCGAGTATGCTCGTCGTGTCGCCCACACTGTCTATCATCCTGCTGGCACCACCAAGATGGGAGACGTAAGCAAGGATGATTTGGCTGTCGTAGATTCCCAGTTGAGGGTTCGTGGAATTAAGAACCTGCGCATTGCCGACGCTGGAATCTTCCCTGAAATGCCCACCATCAATCCCATGATTACGGTTCTGTGCATTGGTGAGCGTGCTGCGGAGTTGCTTGCCAGCGAGGAAGGATGGAAGCCTAGCCCCCAGGCTGCAAGACTCTAACTTGTGCTGAGAAAATTCGCTTTGGAATTGAACTTTTTTCTCTTCTGCTTCTTCTCCATCCTCATCTTCTTCTTCTTGTGCTGATCGTGAGGGGAGGGTGATGAATGGTAATCTCAGAGGCCGGGCTGACTCTCGAGGATCCAGTGATGATGAGCGTGATGCGCGCGCATCGACTAAAACCTCGAACCATGTTACGCATTCCGATGTTGCAATACCAAATGGAGGGTTCGAGCGGGGTTTTTTTTTTGGGTAGGGGTTTTCTTCTTTTTTTTCAAAGGCCAATATCAGTGATATAGTGAGGGAAAAGAAAACTGTCAAATGATGAGTGAAAGAATAGAGATGTCAGGCACGATACAATTTGAATTGTTCATACCTCCTATTCCCAATGTGACGAGCCTCGTCCAAACCGTGACAGCACAATCGCGAAACCATGATCTCATCCACCTGTCTCGTCTCCCTCTTGTGTTCGGGCTCAGAAGTCCCAAGTCAGTCCTGGTTGTCAGTTCTCAGACCAGTCAGATGAGAGGTACCTCTGTACAATGTGCTTTCAATGTCAAACCTGGTCTGCGCGGGTTCCTTTTGTTCTGCATGTGGCCCGTTGTGGCAGGAACAACCTGGAGGCATCGTGAAGCGGCCCCATAGGTGGGTCGTTGACTGGACGGAAGGAAGGAAGGAAGGAAGGTAGGAAGGAAGGAAGGAAGGGAAGGGTTCGCTGCTCCTTGAAACAAAATCACAACAATGGGCGGGTTTTCCTTTCCTTATTCAGTATCCCATGTGTTTTCTAGGGTCGCATCCGTGAATCGGCATGTGACTCTGCCGGTCCAGTAAAAACGAACCGACGACCGAATACTGTACAACGTCGAAAAAAAAAGTATGTCATCACATATCAATTAGTAGTTTGTGCTATAGAGTAAATCAGCGACTGGCATTTTTGTGGGTGTACATCCCTTTCAACCGTTTGGTCAATCGATTATCTGAAGACTTCCTTTTGTCCGTGCAATACCGAAGCATCCCACTTTTTTCCTTCTTTTTCAAAGTATAATGCTGCGTGCGCTCTTTAGCCTGAGATACACAATGGATTCGGACCGTGCAATCTCCCGCTCCTAGCAGGACGTGTGGTGGTTGAATGACGTCTTGCTATACTAAATACATTACGGATTCAATGGACGAAATTCGTACAGTATGAGAAGTCGTACATTAACATTAATAACAGAAAAAGTATCCGCATGATAATCGTGAAGAATGCAGAGAAAGAACAAAGACAAAAAACAACCACTCCCATGCGGTACAACCCGAATCTTGTTTCACTTCTTTTCGTTTATTTGCTTCAAATATTGCACCATATGGTCCACTAAATGCGGTGCTTCGTCATGCGATAAGCGCTGTGTCGAACCGAATACTCCAACATCCAAGTTTTGTCCGTGGACGGAAACTTCTACATCTATGGATGCCTAGTCCACCGATAAAATGGCATTAGCGTCTCAGAAACAAGAAAAATAGGAAGGGAGAAAAAATGAGGAGGGGGGGGAGGCTTCATACAGGATATGAGTTTTTGACCACATTGTTTTGCAGCCATGGCTGATGCAGCACCTCCGTAGATATTGGGCTATCTAGAGGCTGATCCAGGTCCTCTCTGCGACATAAAGCTCTCTCTTCCGTTCCCGCATTGGCATCGATTTCGACGCTGCCATCGAGCAGAGTTAGAAAATTAACAAACACATCGATCTGGATCCCTGTCCAGTTGTGGATTTCCCAAAGGCCAACTTCCGCCCTCGTGTCGGTTTGTAGAAGCTGGAGGTCTTTGTGAATAGCCGTGGCAATGATCTCAAGATCGCTTTCGATTGTCACTCGGAGAGGGACTAAGTTGAGCGTCGGGAAAGTTGCATGTAGATGTTGGGAGTGTGATGTTCGATTGGCAAGGTATACGCCGAAGACCACAGTCCGTGGACATATCTCTCGAGTCCTTTGTTGGTAGTATAGACTTTGCGCGAGGGCGGCGAAGATTAAAGACTGAATGCCAATGCCTAGGGAAGATGCGCGCTGCTGTAAGTCTTTGGTGTCGTGTAGAGCCTGCCTTCGAAGGTACGACACACGGTCCGCAGTTTGTGATGTTGATGCCGGAGGTGCGTCGTCCTGCGGCTGACTATGCAGATAGTCTACCCAAAACTGTTTTCTTGATTCAGTTTGCGCCTCAAGGGTTGGAAGAATCGAAAACCGCCTCCAATGTGAAAGGTCAATGTCGACGACCTTCGACTCTTTCGAGTTTTCAGCTTGTCTGAGCAAGTCGTTGTAAAGGCGCATAATCGCGGGCAGGCTGAAACCGTCATAAAGCGCGTGCTGGATAGTAAGATGAAGCAGCCACGACTGCTGAGATGGGCTCTCATCGATATGCAGATAGACAAACGGGGATGAACCTGCTCTGACGATAATCTGTACCCAGGGCACCTCACGAGATCCCGTTGGCACTAAACGAGTTCGCAGCATCGGTACAGACTCGACCAGCACATCCCAAGCAGCGAGAAGTTGATGTTTAGTGTATTCTCGGGAGACCTCGTAGCAAAATTGAGGAAAAAAAACTGATCCATTGGAGTTCTGCCAAGCACTGAGCATGTATACTTGCAGGGCAGTTGCGGGCAGCGTTGCTTCAACATTGTGTGAGATAATGTTGAAATGACCCAAAAGCTTTTCAAAATCGGGGGCAGATATAGGAATTTCCCAGTCCTGCAAGTCTGCGATTGATGGCGCCTCAGAGCTCTCGTCTTGCTCGATTCTCGACGCCATTTCTACAATGCTATTTGCCTGCAAGAGTTCCCGGGGCTTCAAATCGATGCCAGCTCTCCTCAGCAGCAACGAGACTTTGATTGCCGAGATGGAGTCCAGCCCAAGATGATAGAGTGTTGCGGTAGGAAGGATGTTCTCCACAGGAACAGCTGAGACTTCGGAGAGAACAGCACGAATTCGAGTTGAGATGTCGTCCCAGGCAAACGTCATGTTTTGATCGCTGTGCTGCGAGTTGATGTCGACGTAGTCGTTCGCGGCCACGGACGACGAATCAAGCGTGATTATTCTTGGCAGTCCGCATATAGATACTGAGCGGTCATCGAAGGATAGAATATCGGCATCCGGTGAGTCGAGGAAAAATTGCAGTGTCTTGCTCAACTTTCTTATTATATCTTCTGTGTCATTTTCGGAAAAGAATTCTTCTTGACAAGCGATTCGCCACGTCAGTGTCTCCTCGGTGACCTCCGCTTCAACACAAATCGGATACTCGACGGCGGCGAGTCCCTGGATGGACTTCCACATGGGTTTGGAAGGAACATCGTCTTTCGGTTTTTGCAGTATGAAGAGCGAATTGAACAGTTGTCTGCCCCCGAATTTCGAAGCTGCTTGCGCTTCACGAAGAGGAACCCCTTGATGGGCTCTGATATCCGCCAAGCACGATTCGACATATTTGAGGAAGGAAGTTACAGTGCCATGAAGAATAGACCGAACAGCAACAGTGTTCATGGTGGGAAACATCAACTTATCTGCATATTCAAAATCTCTTCCTGAAAGAACGGCTCCAAAGACTGTATCCAGCGATTCTGATAGGAAGCCCAAAACTGTCGCCCAACATGCTGTGCAGAATGACTGGAGGCTAAGCGTGTTTCGCCGGCAGAAGCTGGTTATCGTGGAAATGGTCTGAGAGTCAATGCACTCCTTCCTATACACAGCCCCTGAGTTCTGGTTTGCAGACAGTGTTCTCTTCTGGATGAAAACAGTCGGACGTGCGTTTGCGAGATACCCCTTCCAGAACCCGTCAGTGTCGCCAGACAAACATAGCACGGGCTGGGTGGTCAGAATTCGCGAATATTCCCGCGACTGCAGTCTCCCTTCATAGGCCGCTCTGAGGTCATCATACAAAAGGGCCAATGACCATCCGTCGTATAATGCGTGAGCCATCGAAATCACCATGTAGTTCTGGCTAGGCCCTGAAATCAGTGCAACTTGAAGAAGGTCCTTGAGTCCCCGGCTGCATCGTGCCCTTTCTCTAGCCTCGAAGATTATCTTTTGCAGACTTTTGATATCCGAAACCTGTCCTATTTTGATACTTGAAACGTCATTCTTGAAAACTACCTGACAGTAAGTCGATTTGATTTGACTGTCGTCGACTTCCATGAAGCCAGTGCGCAAGATTGGCGATGATGCAATGACATTCGACCACGCATCCTTCAGTCTGAGAATGTCGACAGCTTCGTTAAGCTCCAATATGTCATGGTTATAATACCACTCAAAGTCGGATTGAAACATTCCGGCAATCATGGACTCTTGTAAGGCGGTTGGCGGTAAAACGAGCTCTACTGTATCTAAATCGACATTCTGTTTCTCTAAATAGGAATAGAGGTATCTCTGACTTTCTGGCAAGAAAGAATGAATCAGCGTGTCGCATGAATTTTCAAGAGTTAAGGCCATGGCAGCAGTTGCAATGGCAGAAACGGTTTGTAGTCGTGTGATATGCGATGCAGTCAGGCGTATGCCTCTTTTCGCCAGTCTTGCTGAAATCTTTATTGCGTCAATGCTATCAATACCCAGCTCGAGAATGGATGTATCGGGCTGGATATCCTCGGCAGGAATGTTGGCTAACACGCAAAGCTCCTCTCTAAGAACTAAAGCAGTAGAAGTCCATTCAGGTCGCGTCGGTGATAGCGGCTCCACGCTCGGAGGCCTGCTTTTTTCTTCTTCTGTGACTTCCCGGGGTGTGTCGTCCGTTAACGTCGTATCTGGTCTTACCGTCGACGTTATTTGAATGAAATGGTCGAGCATCTTTTCCAAGATATTATGGTTGGCCATCCCATCGCGAGCAACTACACGTAGTTGTAAGTTTCCGTTCGCACTTCGAGTCGCCTCGAATGCAAGTGGATAATCAACACTACTTGATCTCCCCTCCATAAAAGTC
Organism: Claviceps maximensis; assembly: GCA_018360255.1. Lineage (NCBI taxonomy): Eukaryota > Fungi > Ascomycota > Sordariomycetes > Hypocreales > Clavicipitaceae > Claviceps > Claviceps maximensis. Next base: position 194,988 of record SRPZ01000008.1, read on the forward strand.
CAGAGACTTGACATCTTTGACGATGTCGAATCTTCTTGTTGGAAAGCGAACAAGCTATCAAACAAAGAGCGGCCCCTAGAACACCACTTCTGGATGTCTGTGAGTGGTACATGTTGAAATGTAAGCGTATCAGCATTAAATTGATGACAACGCTGGACTAGCTTCGTCCACGTCATGTCAATGAACCCCCCACTAAAGAAAGGTATCGTGTTGAACAGAGGTCCGATGGTGTTTTCGATGTGTGGCAGGTCAATGGCTCTTCCAGAAACAACAACACCCACTGTTGGTGGCTTCTTTACATAGTTTTGCAGAACTACTGTCCATGCTGCGAGTATAATGGCCTGAAGTGTTACGTTTTCTTCCTTTCTTAACTTCTCCAGCATTCCGACTGGAAACTCCCTAGACAAGGAAATAATCTGCTCAGAGTCCTCTTGAAGAGATGCCATTTTCGGTAGAGGACTAGCCCTCCAATCTCTCAAGTGCTCTTCCCAGAATGGCCGACAAAATCCAAAGTTCTGCAGTGGACCGCGACAAAGAGCATCGACGAAGCTCGGACCGCAAGCAGGGGTTTCTTCTTTGTAAATATGAGTTGCAAAGTCCTGTATGAGCCGCATGCTGCTCCCATCATAGAGCCCGTGAAAGATGTGAAGCCTGAGCTCTTGCCTGTCGGGACCTGTCACATGAATGAATTGAATCGGTGACAGGATATTGGACGCATTGTCGGCTACCCAGTGAGAAAATTCAAGGTCGAATAAAGGCTCGATTTCATTTTCTTGAGCAACGGACTGATGACGCCAACAATTCTTCGCATGACTTAATGCAATCTGCAAGTATCCATCGGTAGTTTTCACGAAAACTGTCCGCAATATCGGAAGGCTTCGAACGGTTTCCTCCCAAGCTCGGCGCAACGCGGTCATCGAAATGTCTCTCGAGAGTTGCACATCGAACCAATTGAAGTATGGGCGTGAGGATTCTTCTAACAGAGCTGCTGAAATCATACCTTCTTGGAGAGGTGAGCAAGGAGCAATATAGTCGATCTCATCTGGCTCAACACACAAAACCTGACAGATGGACCCCTGATACTTGTGCTTCCATGCCTGCAGTCTTTGGTGAACTGCCCTCGTATCGCCGTTTGAGTTTGCCATTTTCTTGAGATTAGTTGCTGCTCGCACCAGATCAGAGACGATGGGGTTGCGAATTATCAATGCTGGTGTTGCTCCAGTGATGCCGTTTTCTTTGAAAACTAACGACAGTTGCAGTGCGGAAACGGAATCCACTCCAAGATCAAACACACTGGTAGTTTCCAATATCTGGTCTTTCGATACACTCGAGAATACCGCCAGCACTTCAATAACACGAGTCAACACATGGATATCAATAGAGTCTTTCAATCCCGAGCTGCTCCTGCCGGTATACTTCATGAGAGTGTGCTGATCCAAGTCCATGAAGAAAGATTTCAATCGTTTGGCCTCGACCTTGTTGTTGGATGATAATGGCATATGCGTCAATGCGATGAAGTATGTCGGGACCATGTAGCCTGGCAAGGTTTCAAGGCATGAAGCTCGGGCTTTAATGGCTATATCGCCTCCATCATCCGCAATGGCAAGACTCAAATCTCCACGCTCGCTGACTTCTGCAAGGAAAGCAACAAGGACGTCCTTTCCATTGCGATTCACAACAAGAGTAGCTGCTGCGCCAATCCCGGGCGTCTTACTGCAAATAACGTGATTGACTTCGCCTATTTCTAAGCGTTGTCCACGAAGCTTCACCTGATCGTCCGCACGGCCAAGAAAGTCAAAACACCCGTCGGACAGTATCCTTACTAGATCCCCTGTACGATAGACCCTTTCTCCGGAAAATTCAGAAAGAACGGGGAATTTCTCATCCGTTAGATCGGGACGATGCAGATATCCTTTTCCAACAAGTTTTCCAGACACGCAGAGCTCGCCAACGCCACCGCGCAAGACGGGAATCGTAGTGCCACTATGGAACACATAGGAGCCTACATTTAGAAACTGCTTTCCGATGTTGCTAGGACGTCCGTTCACCGGAACTTGCTGATACATCGTGACTCCAATGGTTGCCTCTGTGGGTCCGTAGGCGTTGTATATAACACCTTTTGATCCCCAGGCGTCCAGAATCTCTTGGTTGAGCTGTTCACCACCTGTTATGAATACCCCCTTACACAGGCTCGGGATCTCATCTGGATGGGTCAATCTCGCCAAACTTGGTGTCAAGTCTATGTGAGTGATCGCGAGCTTGTTGATAGAACCGACCAAGTCGTCAAGAATCAGCTCTTTGGGTGCTGCGACTACTGTAATGCCGACGGACCAACTCCAGTATTGTTCAAGAACAGATACATCAAATTGAAAGCCAGCAAATTGCAACCAGCGGGAGTCTTGTTGCCAGTGTCCTTGAAACAGGTTTTGAAAAGCCATGAGCGCTTGTACCGTGTTCTCGTGCGTAATTTCGCATCCCTTGGGAGTACCGGTCGTTCCTGAAGTATACAAGCAGTAACAGGTGTTTTGAGGCGAAAGTGGTTTATCATGAAGCACGCGGTCGATTGAGTAAGACGTCAACTTTTCCTCGCAAACTTCCACAATTGCAATATCATGACCACATTCAAAGTCAAGAGACCCATTGGTCAAGAGACACCTTGCCTTGGAGTCCTCGAGAATGAACTGCTTTCTTGCGGTGGGGGCACTTGTATCGAGAGCAACAAACGAACATCCCGCTTTCAAAATTCCTAGGAGGCAAAAATACGCCTCGGGACATTTGGGGAAATGAACGGCCACAATATCTCCGGAGACTACTGTCTCTGACAATAAGTTCGCAACTTGGTTACCAATCTCATCCAATTGCCTGTAATTCCAAATTCTTGTGCTATTAAGCTTGCCGCTAAACGACTCAACGAACTCCAAAGCTGGCAGGTTTGGTTGCGATTCTGCTTTTTGCTCCACAAATTCATGTACAAGCGACACTGGAGCTCGTAATGAGGCGTACTTGGCTGGAGTAATTGAGAAAAGTCCCGGATCAGTCCTGTATAGCTCGTGTTCGTTTCCGTTTGGTGCTCTGATGAGATGTACCAAGGTGGCGTTGAATTGACAAAGAATAAGCTCTGCTTGTTCAATTGGAACGACATCACTTCGAGTCGTTAGTCGAATGCAGAGCTCGTCGTTTCCGGTTGATTCAACTTCCAGAGAGGCCGTGTATTCCACAGATGGCTCATCTGCAACTAAATCCCAGTATGTGTGTGAGAGACAAGGGGCTGTGTTGTGATAAACTAAAACGGTGTCAAACACGGGACTACCAGCATGGCCTAGCCATTTTTGGATACTAGCCAGAGACGCGAATTGATGCTTATGCAACCTGGAATTATGATACATCATACTTTCCAGGAGTTCCTTGTTAGAAGACGTCGTTTCCGCCATGACAGGCACCGTGGTCAGACACGGAAACGGAGCCTCTGCAGTCTCATCCGTGTTTCGTCCCGCCAGCACGACGCCAAAAACAACAGAACTTTCTCCCAAGTATGAAGCCAGTAATCGGGCCCATGTTGCTTGAAGCACAGCCTGCACTGACACTCCAACCAACTTTGTCGCCGCTTGCAATTCGGCCATGGAAATCGACAACTTGTTTTGACAAGTAACTGTTATCCAGTTCTCTTCACGAAGCGGATTCATGACGGGAAACCTGTTTGCAACAACCTTTTCGGCTTGAATCTTCCAGAACTTTTGTGTTTCGGCATCTTTACTTCGTGTTCGTATCAGTAACTGCGACAATGCAGGCTCAATCGCAGGAAACGTGAATTCATTGCCATCCAGAATTCGGGACAATCCATGGAACAGATCACTCAAGGACTTTGCATCATACAAAGCATGGTGAATTGCGACGTTCATCGTCCAGGCGCTTCCGGCTGCTACCAGGGCCACTGCCCAAAGAAGTTGGCCTGGATTGTCCGTCATGACCGACTTCGACTCTTTTCTCCACCTAGAAATGTCAAAGTCTTCGCACCTTTGTTCCTGAAATCTTGTTACCGGGAATTTGCATGAATTCTTTTTCCATCTGACCATGCTAAATGAGCTTTCGGGTCGTGGCGTAGACACGAAACCCGTGCGCAGCATCGGATGGCATTGCTGGAGTCGACGCCAAGCGTCTTCGAGACTGCTCAGACTTATAGCATTTCGAACCTTGAAACTCAAAAAGTTCAGGTAATATCCCTCAGCGGAATTAAAAAATGCTGAGATCATGGCATCCTGCAGGCTGGTGCATGGCAGCATGATTTCGATGTCTGCATCTGACAGCACTTTCTTGGGTATATGTAGAATTGCTGCCTGGTGATAGCTTGTAAAATCGAAACTCAGATTATCACGAGGTAGGCTTCTGCCATTTTGAATGATCCGGGCTGCCAAACTTTCACAATTGGCGCATTCAACAACATCAGACGACGAAAGAGATAGATTTTGTGCTCGCAGCACTGATGCAATTTGGACCGCATTGATGCTATCGAGTCCCAAATGAAATATTGTAGTCTGGCGATTGATCACATTTTCAGGCGTCCCTGAGATGCTGCAAATTGTTTCGCGGATCTTCTTCTCTAGCTCGGTCCATTCTACTCCTCCTTTGACTAAGGATGTAGAATCATTTTTTCTTTCCTTTCTGATTACTAGAGAATTCAAACTTTCGGAACAAGACGCCGGTAACAAAGATCGTGTCATGACTCCGTCATAAGGTCTCCTCACCATCGCCTGCAAATTAAGCTTGAATACATCGCAAATTGCAGAAGCGATGTCGTTTGTAATAAGGTCCATGTCGTAATGCAACTTCATTAAAACAGAGTTAAGGTTGGGGCATGGGATAACTTCACAGACCATCGGCACATCCATATCTCCGACGTCTTCTTCGAGCGTCCAGACACCGTTATCCATATCTTGGAGTGGCTGTTGTAGGATAAATAGTGTTTCAAAAAGGAGTTGACGTCGCGTTCTCGCCATCTTTTGTATTAGTTTCAAGGGCGAAAACTGGTAAGGCAATAATCGAGAGTTGAGATGCTGAAAGGCTTTCACAAGATCCATATTCTGCGCAGTCCTCGAGATGTCCATACGCAACGGAATGGTATTGAAGCACGGAGCAATCAACCTGTCGATACCTTCTATCGCAACTGTTCGGCCACTAACAACATTTCCGAAAGCAACGTCAGATTTTTGGAAAAGGGTCGACAGAACAGCGGCCCATGATGCTTGACACAATGATAAGAATGACACGCCGAACGATCTAGACGTCTTCTGAAGCTCTTCAAGGCTCATGTCAATGGTCACAGAGTGCATGCATTGATGAAGGCAGAGGCTAGACGATCGAGCTAAACTTGGCAAGCCATCAAATCCGTGGAATTGATCTTGCCAGAAAGATTCGACATCAAGTGGTAGGTTAAGCACCTCTTGTAAAAACGGCGCGTAGGAAATAGGAACCGCCAAGTCACGTCCATGAGCCATTGACTCTATTTCTCTCCAGAGGTTCCCAATTGCTATGCCGTCATAAAGTGCATGATGACAAATGAATGACAGAAAATTTAATCCTTTATAACTGATAATAGCCAACGAGGTTGGTGGGATTAGCGAATCTAGAGGCTCAGGCAGAGATTTGACGTGTTCTCGCGACGCATCTTCCAACGAAGGTACAGTGACTTCGAATGTTTTCCATGGTATAGACCATTCTCGTAGAACGACCTGGGCTATCGGGTAAGATAAGTTTTTTGTCGTTATAAAGCATGTCCTCAAGATACAATGTCTTCTAGAGGCCTCTTTCCAATATGACTTCATGTCATCTGGTGAAATGTGCAGTCGCAGTAAGGTTCTATTATAATAGCTCCTCTGGCTCTGCAACAACATTGCCTCCTGCAATGGAACACAAGGCCATATGGACTCCACATCCAGGCCGTGTTTCTTGACTGTCCCTTCAATCTCGGCGCTCAGACTCCTCGTCAATTCGTGCATCTTCTCTGTTGTTTCGTCAGCTGTCGCGACGTTCTCGCTATCTAGAGCGTGCCCTAACAATGCCACTGAAGGATTGCGAAGAATTGCGGATATTGGAACCTGACGACCAAATCGAGAGCTCGCTGACTTGGAGAAACCAATCGCCGTGATGGAATTGATGCCAAGGGCAGGAAAAGGAGTCCATCTTCCTATGTCGCTTCGCGGAATGTTGTACGACTCGGTAATAACTTCTGCGATCATGTTCTCGTTGTGCGTCCATTCCCCGTTCTCGTTGAGGATTGTTGATTCTTGACACACCGTCTCGAGATATTCTTTCTGTAGGCCTGAAAAGTATCGCTGCAGGGCCTGTCTATCCACTTTGCCACTTGATGTCCTTGGAACTTGAGAAATGGGTATGAGATATGCAGGAATCATGTATGACGGTAACCGCGCCTTCAATGCCGCCATCAACGTGCGATGCAAATCTGGGGTCTTTGGTATGGTACGCTCAGCTTCAGCCATTCCATTCGACGTGTAAAATGTGGTCAGCTGTTCCGATTGGTTCCAGACGCTATGAGTCAAGATAGTTACAGCAGCATCAATTGATGTCGTATTAGTCAAAACTTCATTTATCTCGCTTGCCTCAATGCGCTGCCCACGGAGTTTGAGCTGATCGTCTAGCCGTCCAAGAATCATCAATGAGCCGTCTGGAAGCATTCGTCCAGCGTCTCCTGAGCGATATATTCTGCCGAATGAGGGGTGTTCTATAAACTTTTGAGCCGTCGATGCATCGTCGTTTACGTAGCCACGACAAATTTGGCTTCCCCCGAAGCATAACTCCCCTACCCAGCCGATGGGTACAACATCTAGTGTGGCAGGTTTCAGCACAACAACGCATGTGTTGGGCAATACCCAACCCAAATGCTCGATGTTATCCCCGTGCGACATCCTCTTGAAACTGCATAAATTCGTTGCTTCGGAAGGGCCGTAGCCTTGGAACAAGCGCGTACTCCATCTCTGAAGAATCGATGAAGTCATTGGTTCACCAGCTGCAACGAGAAATTCGACGTGGGGCACATTCTCAGGGCTTATCAGAGATGCGACAGTTGGGGTTAGACTTAGATGTGTAATGTCGAGCTCTCTGATTGCGTGTTCTACATCCCTGAAGAGGGTGTCATTGTCAGCAGCACAAAGACTCATTCCAGCATACCACGTATAGAATATCTCGAACACAGACACATCAAAAGTGTGAGAGCAGGCTTGCAGTAATCGAGCTTGAGTAGAGGATTTCGGATAAACAGGACTCAAATACATGATGTTGCTCGCGAGGTTGCGATGCGTCACAGCAACACCTTTTGGAACTCCCGTCGTCCCCGACGTGAATATTACGTATGCAAGCCTATCAGCGTTCGAATGAATTGCAAGACTGTCCGCTCGGTATGCGTACAGAGCAGTATCGTTGATTTTGAGAATGGTGACCATGTCTTGTAGTTCGTGGAAGTCATCCACATCATTATCGACGATACAGTATCTGGCCTGGGATTGCCGCAAGATCTCTCTGATGCGACAGGCTGGAGTGGTTGGTAAGATCGGTAAATAAGTACATCCTGCCTTAAGAGTCCCTAATATCGTCTTGTATAAGGACGTGGACTTGTCCATCATTATAGCAACGATATCACCGATCTCTGCGCCATTGTCATGAACAAAATGAGCTATCTTGTTCGCTTCCCGGGACAGCTCTCCGTATGTCATCGTGGTAGTTAGAAAATTATCGCCTTCAACAATCGATATAATACGCAATGCTTCTGTATCAGGGTTGCGCTCTGCTGATCTTTCGAACAGAGTAACCACATCATCTGGCTCTTGGTCAAATTCTGATCTGGCACTATACGCTGACGTCTCGCAACCTTCGAGAATTTCAGTTGATGCAATAGTGGCAGTTGGTGCACTAAGTATTTTTGAGCTAAGATGTCGAATTTGCTGGGAAAAATGCTCCACGAAAGTTTCGCTGACAAAGGCTGAATGATACGTTATCTGCAGAGAAAAGCTGGTCGTACTAGGCTCGACTTCAACTAACAATTTTGTCTCAAGTCGGTCAATGTGTTCAATCTGCTGCAGGATCTCGTCCTGGCCTTGCAAACCACATGGTGACTGTTGGTACACGAACAAAACATCATACAAGGGCTCACCATGTCCGAGATTTGCTATCTTGCCAATTTCGGAAAGCGGCAGATCACAGTGTTCCATCATCGAACGGTTTCTAGTGTGAATGTTCCTCAGGACATCAAGGCTCGCTGACATTTTGTCCAAGTCTACTCTTAGAGGCATAGATGCAATACAGGGACCAATTATGCCCTCTATGCCATTCACAGGAAAAGTACGACCCGAAAGCACGGTGCCGACCAGAACATCTGATTGACCTGTAATACCTTGCCATGCTATGACCAACGCAGCTTGAAAGAGCACTTGCGAGCTAATTCCATAATGCTGAGACATTTCCCGCACGGAAGATGGACACAAGTCCAGAATTGCGCGATGAGTATTGATATCGTCTGGTCCAGGTCGGCTGAGGAGCTTTGGAAAGGGTGTTTTATTCCACCCCAGCAACGCCTCGCTCCAAAATGCCCGTGACTCGTTTCTTGACGCATTTGTGTCGCGAGTTAGAAAACAGGCAACCTGCTTGAATTGGTGACGTTGGGGCGGCGATTTCTGCATCAAAAGCTGAGAAGCATCAGAAAGAAGCATATCCATTGACCATCCATCATACATGGCATGATGCGCCTGTATGAGAATATCCACTTTCGCGTTTTGAGTGTTTGGTATCAATTGGACCATGAAAGGTTGTAGAAAATCGTATGTTGTGTTCATCTTGAAACCGCGTTTGGGCCGTGTTAGAACAACAACCTGACTGTCGCTTGGGCCTGAAAACACAACAGAAATATGCCGCCCTTGCCGATATACAAACCCGGTTCTGAGTACTTCATTCCTCTGGATAATCTCATGAAAACAATCGACCAGGGTCTGTACTGAAATGTCATGTGTGGTGCGCAGCAGAATCTCGTTGCAATAGAGTACCGGGTTCCGCGTAGTCTCCGCCAGCATGGCCGATTGTAACGGGGTACATGACATGGCATATTCTATAGGGCGTTGGAAAGCAGCATTATCGAATCCTTCTGATGTCGGTGGTAAGATTAAGTTCAATTGCCGTTGATCGATCTCGAAGTCTTCTGAAGCGCGATAACTTATGGAGCTCTCTTTCACTTGATCGCATATGTCTTCCAACAGTCGGGTATTTAACAGTTTCGCAACTGATATATTGAGCCCGTTGTCTCGAAGGGCGCCTACGAGTCTGATGGCCGAGAGTGAATCTAAGCCAACAGCTGTCAGGATTGATTTTTTATTAACCCTGGTGTTCAGAGTGTCCGAAAAAATTCGTAGAATCGTGGTGAGGTGCGGGTTCATCGTTCGATCATGCAGACTTGGTTCTAAGTTTTCTTGCGCCCGTTTCTGCATGAACGTTTCTTTCAGCGTCCTGGAGTCGACTTTTCCACTGGGGAGGCGGGGAAGCTCATTCATCAATATAATTTCACTGGGGACCATGTACTTGGGTAGCCAGGATTTGCAGCTTTCTTCTACGGCTGATTCGTAGGTATCCTGATCCCCGTCCACGGCGCAGAAGAGGATTAATACAGAACCTATTACTGCAGCGTGAGCACCGTGGCAACCAGGTGTTCGCAAGACAGCATGTTCAACCTCGCCCAGTTCGATCCGTTGACCACGAAGCTTTATTTGACCGTCAGAGATACGACCTAGGCATTGTAGAGTGCCATCCTGGTTCATGATTACACTGTCTCCAGTGCGATAGACCCTTCCAAACGGCGAATTGATGAAAGCAGAGGATGTCTGTTCCGGCCGATTGATGTATCCCCTTGCGAGTTGATAACCTCCCACAGCAAGTTCCCCAACTTCACCCTTGGGGAGAACGACGAACTCCTGATCATCATCCAAGGACTTTGCCGGTTGAATCACGAAGCATGAAACCGTGTCGAGTGGGAGTCCAATATTACCTGGCGACGAAGTCGAGTGCAAGCTTGCTTGCAAAGTACTGAATTTCAACCATGGTTAGTGGCCCGAGTCAAGTAGATTAAATTTCTGCGCAATTATCTCACCAGTGTATTGTGGCTTCTGTCGGTCCATACATAGCCCACAACAAACTCTCACATTCATCGCTGCCACCAAACTCCTTTATGACAGGCACCTTGAGCATTTCTCCAATGGTCATCAATAGCCGCAGCTTTGGAACACGATTTCGCATCTTGAGAAGGCTTCCTGCGACCGTTGGTGTGAGTTCACAAGCGTCAACATCCATAAGCCGCATGACCTCTGGAAGGTCGTTTAGCATCTCTTCTCTTTTTGCTGAAATCAGGGTGGCTCCTCTAAACCAGGGAAAGAATGTTTCGAAAACAAAGACATCAAAAGTTGGGGCGGCAAACTGAAGAAACCTCGAAAATTCCGGGATATGTCTATCATGGGCGAGAAGGGCCTGAGTTGCTGCTTTATGGGAAAGTGCAACTCCTTTCGGCGTACCCGTCGAGCCTGAGGTGTACATGACATAGGCCAAGGAGTTTGGTGTAGCTTTTGAGTGTTGTTCATTGACAAGTTCTAACTCAGGTATATCGTCATCGACAATGACCACTTGAGCGACGCAATCTGAAGGTATTTGGCTTGCAACCTGCCGCGTCACGAGCACAATCTTGGCTGAAACATCTTTAAGGATGAATCTCAGCCGCTCTGGCGGAGAATCAAGATTCAAGGGACAAAATGCCCCCCCGAATTTCAGGATAGCAAGAAGAGAGATGTAAAGATGTGGGCACTGCGGTATCAAAATAGGGACAACAACATCTGAGGTTTTGCCTGTTCCTATTCCATCATGCAAGGAGCCAATAAGCCGCGCAAGTTTCTCCGACTCATCGTGGAGATATCTATATGAATACGACGTCCGTTTATTCTCAACGAGATACTCTATCGCTGTTGCATCGGTGGACAGCGCAACAAGATGATGCAGTAATTGCGGTCCGTCTAGTTGTTGAGGTTCGGGATTGCATATCGACAAACCTTCGTAATCCATTGCATGACCGTCTTCCTGTCGGACCAGGCGTCAATTGGGATCAAATGATGATAAGTACGTTGAGATGGTGTGAGGCAGATTTAAGCCGTAGGTATTTTGGCTTTTGACATAAAGGGAGTACGACGCTGTTGCTAGGTTCCAATTCGTAAAGTGCGAATCTTGGTCCTGACCAGCGAGATATCTAGGTCTCACCCGGTGCCATGACATAAAAACTAGCCGCCACTGCGTGCTCCTCTACATCGTCCACAAAAAATCGAATTCTCGCCCGTTTGGCATCTATGAATCAGATGGAGCCATCTGCAGACTACAAAAGTTCGAATGCGTGAAAGCGGATAGCTCAACTTGAGAGACCAGCTGGTACAGCCAATAAGCAGCTGGATTATGTGTCGGCAAGATGATGCTCTTGTTTGACATGGGCTGAAGGGTTGCGTGGGTGATGCAAAACGTTTGCGGTGAATTCTGTCGTAGCCTGTAAGAAGAAGGCAATTAATCAGCAAGGACTCCAACCACGATGCACGAAGCATGACGACCGCCATTTGTGAGGACGGTCCCACCTGCTGTTACCGCTGCGGGTATGCACACATGTACACATGTACATACATACATACAGTGGGTTTTCAGAAGTTTTAGATCGATAAGGGTATCTCGAATTTAGCCGGTCTACGCAAAGAAATGTAAATAAATAGAAAAAAACTAATAATATAGGTTATATATAATATATAGTATTTAATACTATACTATATTATATTAAGTTATTACTATAAATAGCTAGTATACTAAATATTAGAATTTTCTTCTTTTTCTTTCTTTTTTTTATGTAAGGTTGTCAGGTTAACCGGCTAAATTTCTCGCGATACTTTTTTTGATCTAAAACTTCTGAAAACCCACTGTATGTATGTACACACCCACTGTATGTATGTATGTCAGAGCCAATGCAGTGCAGAACCGGCAGATGTGAGTAATTCGAATATTTTCAATGTTGACTGTATGTAGGTACCCAATCAGCGGGTGGAGTGGGAGATAGTGTGACGCGGTAGGTACCCAACATAGGAACGAGGTCGCCTTGGACTGCTGGACGTTGGGCAAATAGATCAAGAAAACATTGAAACATTGAAGGGAAAGTGGCGCCGGCGCATGATTGGTCGTTGTTGCCGCGCCAAACCGCCGTCGCTTCCTTCCTGGAATCAACTCGAATGGACGGCGCTCATGCAGCAGCCAACTCTGCTAGTCGTAGGAAGACGGTCTGGGAAGCATCTGGTCCGACGACTAACGACTTGGCTGGCGGCCGGGCAGGTTCCGTCGGTGTGCCCAGGCACATCACATCCGCTAGGTACTCCTGCAGGAGGTACACCCACTGTACCACTGTGCCACTGTGCATATCTAGGTACCTAGTTGGTAGGTATGCTGCACGTGTCTGCTGGCTGGCATCACTGCAAAGCTGCGCTGCCTTAATCCAATGTGGCCGAAACCGCGTCTGTTTCCGACGGGGTCAAGGTCGTCTGGTAGCGGTAGCTTGATAAATCCGAAGGCATGAACACATCCGCGTGGCAGCCCGATTTTATCGCAACATGACATCAGACAGCACAGTCCATGTCTCCACTACAGCATTGTGCAGAATGGATAGGTAGGCAGGTAGGTATTCGTCCTTGCATAGCTCTTTGTACATCTCGATACGAGAGACAGCCACTGAGGTTGCTTTGGAACGCTCCTATTGGTATTCTAGAACGGAAACCAGGGTTGGCTTCGTGCAAGATCATCAGCGGCTGTAGCGCGTGTACTGATGATTTCGGGACACAAAACCCCAAGGGCGCCTATACCTCCTTACTCTCAGTGATTTTACCTTCCAGCTAGTCATGACCCGATTGCAAGCTTTTTTGAGACTCGGCTATCTCGAGTATACATACATACATATGTACAATGTATGTTGTATGTATGTACATTCCCACATGCAGAAGCCGGATACACCCACTTATGCGAACTATCATTGAAGGTACAGGTACTCCCCATCGCAAATCTGCGACGCGAGGGCCTGTAGACACGAAAAAGAAGATTTTTTCGCTGGGTCGCACAAAAAAAAATCGAGGAATTGATTGGCAAAGCCAGGGCTACTTGGAGGCGAGAGGGTTCCAAATCTTATCAGATCCGTTTTTTTTATCTGATGATCTGATAAATGCCTCAGCTCCACTAGCATGAGCCGGATCGGCCGCAATATTCATTTGTTGTAAATCATCCATGTCTACACTCGAAATTTTCATTTCATTGTGTAGAGCACGCAGGAATTTGCCCCACCTGGCGTCAGAAACCAAAATTTGAAGAAAAAGATCAGTCTTAGTGCACTTTTTGCGTCGCGCATCCAGACCGTGCTTGACTAAAACGATACTTTCGTCGTATGATACAGGAATGACATTGGACATTGCAGTATGGTACTCCAGTTAGTGTTCGATTAAGAACGACATCCAAATCTTGACCTGACTTATTACTTGTGGACTGCAGTTGCTCAAATCTTAGAAAGGGGTGAGCCGGGTCTACCTCTCCTGAGAAAAGCTCGAGGAGTCTTCTGGTGACTGGGGTAATGTGGTGTGGTGGAATCATACTAATGCCTTTCAAGGCCGGGGGGAGAGGTTCATCGTATGTGCATACATTGCGTTACATCTTATCAGATCAAGTCAATGTCTGGACCCTAGCCCTAAGCTTTGACAACAGCAAGGTTTATTACGCTATGATAACTCAAAGTGGAACACGGGATCCTGTTTGGCCCCGTTGTGGCGTGCGTGCCAGAAGCAACGGAGGTAGGGATATCACGAACGATGCAATAATACGATGCAATCATTTACTTACTTTTCTATCTCCCCCCTTCCAGTATTCCAAAATCCTTTCTATCTGCAAGAGCTCCTGTGCAACAGTTCCTGGTCTGCATATGTATGTATGTACGAACACACAGGATTCTAGACGAAGAAGCATCCGAATGCCGGCGGCAGGGCCATTTGTTTCGCAAGATTTCTTCCCTCGGTCATGTTGGTGGCATGATGCAGTGATTGCCATAGGTATCTAGGGAGTTGATGCATGCGATACATGCATCCCGTTTTGGCTCATTGATTTCTAGGTCCTGTGCCGGCGCCTGTTTGCTGCGAGACAAGAAAGAAGAAAGCGACATGTGCTTCAGACACGGCGATATGATGTCGTGTCAATTGTACATACAACATGGTGCATGTACACGCCCCTTGATGATTTTACAGAGGCACACGTCCAGCCCCTCCTCGGTAGAAACACCAAGCGCACGTGACGGCATCTACAGCCATTGACAGGGGTCCTGCATAATGCGGTAAGTGCAGGCTGACATTCGACGATACCCTTTTCCCTACTTAGATAAGGTTGCATGAAAATATTCCTAGGTCCCCAAACTACGTAATTGCAGTTTGGTTTCAACGTGATGGTTGATCGGCTTACTCACCCGTGTCATGTAGATGTGTAACATCATTCGAGTGCACTGTATGTACATGCTTCCAGGATGGTTCTGCCACGCAGCGGTAATGGAACGAGTTTACTTGGTCACTCTTGAGCTTCGTCGACATCCCACACGGTGGTACTGGGGACGCTTGGTCAGGCTAATAAAGCGTCCGATGTTGTGCAGACTAACCATTAACCACATATTCACAGGCAGGAGGACAGGAGTGGACTGCTGCGGGTATGGCATGCATCAATAATTAATGGCATGTCGATATGGAATGGCAAGGGATGGTGAGTGGCCTCACCTTCCTTGTAGACTCCGCCGCCATGCTTTCCGGGAATGATTTTTGTTCGTCGGTTTTACCTCTTTGTCTTTTTTTGGGTCGAGTCCCGGGGCCAACATCTCGAGTTTTGGAGCAATCAATTGGAGACAAGACTGATTATATGAGGGGCGAAGAGGGCCTGCCGCTTCAGAGTCAAGTCTGCTCCATTCTGGGTTCTCCCAGGCTGGCCAGCGCGCGCCGAGCGGATGGATCCTTTGGCGGAGTGAGAGGGGACTTTTCATTTCAGCATCGGTCCACGCTGGTGTCTGTCTGGAAATAATCGATGTTTTTTCACTCGATGCGTTTTGCGTCCCATGCTTGGCTTGAGCCTCGAGCAAGCGAGCAGAGCAGAGCAGATGGAGCACTCAGCCTCGGCGGATGGATCAGAATGGGTTGCCAGCCAGCCAGCCAGCCAAACCAGACTTCATATGAGGGTCTTATCCCTCACCTCCCTTCTTCAAAATTTGCCGTCCCCAACTCTCGATTTTGCCTGTCCTTCCTCGTCTTTGATTCTTTGCCTGTCTGCTAGCTGTGTCGTGTTCAATTTGGCTAGTTGTCTCAGTCGCTTTGGCGGTGGTGTGTCTGGTCTTGACTCTTAACGGTATTGTCTTCGACAATCAGGGTCGAGGTGTGGGGAGCTACATTCCCAGCGGCTTCGCTCGTCTTGTCATCAGTGCCATTTATTGATACTCAGGTAATTTCTCCAACGTGCAAAGCAAAAGAACATTTGGCAAGCGGCCGTATATCTGGTAAGCAGGCAGTGATTCTCACCGCGCCTTCTTGGCATATGCATGCGATGCTTGGTCTGGATTGACCTACCTTGATCGATTGACTTTTGATCTGACTTGCCCCGACTTGCTCTGACATTTGCAGCTTCGTAGCTCCATTCCAGGACCCGGACCACGACCTACGAGGCCGAACGAGCTCGCGAAACTTTGCTTTCCCATCATGTCTCCACATAGCGAGGGAGTCGTCGTGTATTCGAGCAACGGCGCTGTCGAAACCGCGCTCAGCGATGACGGGTCGACTTTCAGCAGCCGACCAGATGTCCTGAGATTTGATGACGCTGCGACACACGACCCGTGCCACTACGAAGATGCCGCCGACCCTCTCGCCTCCAGCGTCTGCAGCGCCTCCAGTGGCCCCCGAGCCAGCACTCCCGGCACTCCCGGCACCCCCAGCACCCCCAGCAGAGACTCCGTGTCGGGCATTTTCAGATCGTCAAATGGAAATGTTTTCGACAGGGACAGCAGCAGTGTCTTCGTCTCGCATTCGCATGCGCATTCGCACGGCGCCGACCGCCGTGCAACTGACGATGCACCCGCTGCTTCCCTCCCTCGCCGCAGTAATAACAGCAACGGCCGCGGCATCAACGGCCACAGCAACATCAATGGTCGCCATTCACACAATGACGCCGCCGAGAGTTCTCCGTACCTGGTTCCCGCTCCTGTCGATGCTGAGTATGACCTCATTTGCGTTGGTTTCGGTCCCGCCAGCTTGTCTGTCGCGGTTGCCATGCATGACGCCCTCGCGTCGGGAAAAAGACTCTTGGCCGATGGCTCTTCTCCCAAGGTCCTGTTCATCGAAAAGCAGGGCCAGTTCGCTTGGCACTCTGGTATGCTGCTGTCGGGCGCGAAGATGCAAATATCTTTCATCAAGGATTTGGCCACTTTGCGAAATCCCCGATCAGAGTTCACCTTTCTCAACTATCTTCACCGCCACAATCGTTTGGTTGACTTCACCAATCTGAGCACCTTTCTGCCTGCTCGTGTCGAATACGAAGATTACCTGCGATGGTGCTCCTCTTTCTTTACTCGTCTTGTCCAGTTTGGGCAGCAGGTGGTATCAGTGTCGCCCAACGACACGGGTAAGAGCGCAATCCGCTCCTTCTCCGTTCGATCTGAGGAGACTGCTACCGGAAAAATACACACCTATCGAGGCCGACATATTCTCATCGCCACGGGCGGACAACCATCTTTACCCAAATGCTTTCCCCTCAAGCATCCCCGAGTAATACACTCGTCGCAGTATGCCAATGTCATCCACAAGATTATCCCTGAGGCATCCGCTCCTTGCCGTGTTGTTGTTGTTGGAGCTGGTCAAAGTGCCGCGGAAATCTTTAACAATGTCGCAAGCCGCTACCCAAACTCGAACACGCGCTTGCTCATGAGACAGGAATTTTTACGACCAAGTGATGACTCGCCTTTGTAAGTCTTATTCGTTGTATCTCTGTGAATGGGGAAAAAGAGGCAGCAAGGAAGGGAAAGCAACTTTCCGAAGATGGCGCTTCCCCGCTTTTTGTTGTCCTTTTTATTTTCAAGAATGAGTAGATTGAAATGAAAAGGCTGACAAGACTAGTGTCAATTGCGTTTTTAATCCAGAGTACATTGATACCATGTTCCCGAAATCTGCCAAGTACCGCAACAATCTACTTTCCGAAGCCCGCGCTACCAACTACGGCGTAGTGAGGCTTGAGCTTATTGAAGCATTGTACGAGCGGATGTACGAACAGCGTCGAGAAATCGGTGTCGATGAGACAAGGTGGCCTCACCGCATCATGGGTGGTAAACATATTGTCAGCATGGAATCACATGGTGATGTTATGCGAGTCAGAGTTCGAAACGTTCATGAGGATGACTCTGGTTGTTTTCATGATGTGTCTGATGATGAGGTCATTGAAGCCGATCTTGTTATTGCTGCAACTGGATATCGACGCGATCTTCACGTCGGCATGTTGAAAGACGCCTGGAATTTGCTTCCTCAAGCAACTCAGAACGGCCTCGAGTTTGGCAAGGGCATCTCTGGATGGAACGTCGAGACCGAACAGGGCGACCGTACGATTGCTGTCGGCCGTGATTATAAAGTCAAGTTTGCGGCTGGCACTGTGGCAGAAGATGCAGGGGTGTGGTTGCAAGGCTGCTGCGAGGGTACCCACGGAGTAAGTTGACTTGCCTCTTTTTCTTCATCCACAAAATTTTCTGTCAAAATCAAGAAAATCATTTACTCATGCTTTGGCGGGAATACAGCTTAGCGACACCTTGTTGTCCGTGCTAGCCACACGATCTGGCGAGATGGTAGAAAACATTTTTGGAATTTAGTGGGAAATTACGATAGAGGAAAGACTTCAGCCTGGGCCAATCGCTTTTTGGAGGCATATATTGAAGAAGAGTGGTGGCTTTTAGAAGTTTCTCGCATCCTACTATGTGGTGACAACCGAGCTAATCGCTCGTTCTTTCCAAAGCGAGAGACCCACTAGCGAGAACAGCGTGTGTTTTTTTCTTCCTTTTCTTCTTCTTCTTCTTTTTTTTTTTGTTTTTCGGGTCAGAGAGCTTCTGAATAATTCTCCGGTATACGTTTGTCTGGGGTATTGAACGAGCGAAATAAAGTCATGATACGCCGGCTGTCTATCAATTCGTTCTCAAATGATGGCGTAGATGACTGATGTCGATGCAACGAAGCGTCAAGGCATTAACTGAATTATCGGCAGTTAAGCTCGAGCTTGTCTGGTCCTCTAGCTGCTGGTCCCGCTCGAGTACTTGCCTACTGGAGAGGATCAAAGGAGGGTTTCAACGACGTGTCCGGCCACGCAGTCAGGACTTCTTACTAGATTTTTATCGATTCATGCGCTGAAGAAAATTTTTATAGGCCTTCTCTTCTATAATCGCTTTCTTTAGAATAGCTCATTTTTGGTGAAAGATCAATCCCTCCAATAAAAGCGATAAGAACGACTCCTGATATTTATCAAACTACAGCCCGTTTCTCTCTCCCAAAAGCTAACTATCTTCAATACTTGTAGAACGTTTCTTGACTCTTTCTTTTTTATGTAACACAGGAGCCAAGGATCCCAGGACCCAATTTCCTAGTTTGGTAGATATCAATCAACGGCTCTCACCCCGATGCTATCCGATTGAAAAAACAATCGCAAATAGCAATCTGATTTTCGCGAGCTAGGTTGTAGACGCCCCAAGAGCGTGTCCGGTATGCTGTCAAGCATCGTCCGTCTTCTTCTTTAATGCGCTAGGTTATGTCATGATAGAGTAGAAGTAACTTCAACAAAGTCATTTCCACGGACAAATGAATATATGCGTAAATAAAAAGCAGAATGAAATAAAAAAAATAACCCTAAGCTCTGCTTTCATGATCACATGCCATTGTTCCTTTGCCTTGAATTTTTCTTCTTTTTCTTTTTTGGTTGCTTTTTTTTTCGATTCATCAATTTTCAAATAAGTATCGCCTGGTATGTATTCACATGCTCATCACACCTCGGCACGAACGATCTCGATTCTGTTTAGTCCAGCCCCGCCTTCGCATCTGGAAGAGGCACTAAAATGGCGTACTACCAACGTGGAGCTTTTTTTTCGACGGTCTTTCACTTTGTACTCGTTTGATAGAATGCGATGGTATCCTGTGCTGAGCTTTTAGTTAGAGGTGTTATTGTCGAAACATTGTCTCGCTTATACGGCAGCTGGGAGGTTTGGTCCGACAAGAGCAGAGAACTCACGAGAGATGAGAAGACAACTCGCAGCGACATATGGGCTGGACACGGCAGCTTGAGATTGGACAATTCATCATCGAGGGTTCAGGTAATCATCCGGTCATTTAAGCACGCCCAAAGCAACTTATGACGACAAGCGCTGCACGGAACGGTATTCAGAGCTGCTGTGAAGCCCTCATCGACGAAGGATCCCGCCCAAAGGCCACAAGAAATGTTCGCGAAGGGGCTCAACGAATACGAAATGTTTGAACCCTGATGCCGGGCTTTCTGTTTCGGACCGTCTCGTCGATTGTCAACCTTCTGTGAAGAGAGCATGTGACGCTAACCAAAGTAGCGAAGCTGAGTCACACGATGACACAATATTTGTCAATATTTTGTTCATTCATGCTGCCGGTAACTTGATGAACGTGAAAAATATTTGGCCTGCGAGGCAAATCCAGTCGTATTTGCTTCTGCTCGTTTGTCTATTCCTGTCTCTTTTGTTCTGGCTCGTGTCGGACTATGAATAAGTGGCTGGGACGTTTTCGGTTGTTGTCTGGATCGTCGGCTCCGCACACGCTGTCGAGAGTCGAGAATAACGTTCTGAATAAATCACATCTGGGAATTTCGGAACTAGGTTCTCCACACTTGCGCGTTTTGGTGATGGCTAGTGACGAATTGTCAACGTTGATATTCCTCTGGTAACGTGCTGCGTAAAATGTCAGGCTCCAGCGAAGCCATAATGTAGATTGTACATACATATGCTTCCGCCGATTCCAGCTTCATGCTTTTCTATTTCTTGGTTTTTATTGCAGCTGGCTGAATGCCTCGTATTCCGAACCGGAAGCCTCACCTCCTGTGCAAACTTCGGTGGCGGCCGGTGATTCCTGATGATGTAAGTCACCAACGGTTCTGATCTCTATTCCGCTGCCAAGACTCATTATGACGATGATGCGATGTATATCCGGATGCTGTAAGACATTGAGAAAAAAAAAATACCCTTTCACCAATTGCTGTCGTATAATACAATTGTCGCAACCAGAGCGTGGAACTTATTGATATAAAGAGCCTCGAAGTAAGGCCATGATCTTGACTTACACCAGGACATCGCATCAAGCGCTTTGACAAGTGGCTCGACTGCAATTTTATTGACCCGCCAGCCTCATCTCCCGTCTCAAAACGAAAATCACCATAATCATAAACCTTTGCTTCAATTTTTTCAACAGCATGATTCTGCCGCTGCTCCTAGGTGTTGGGCCCGCTGTCGCCAGCGCCCTCACTCTTGGCAACTCGGGATGTAATTTCCAAATTCACGCCGCCGGACCTCACCAGGGTCTTTTTGGACAACTCAGCAGTGGTCAGGTCCTATGTGGTGACATCGAGCCTGCCACGTTCCTCATCAAGGATGAGAAGATCTGGGGTAGCGTGGGTGGAGGATGTGGATGGACTTGTGAGTCTCGCCCTCGATACACTTTGATTCTGAGTCGACGGCTTTGTATTCCATGATATCCCCTGTGAAACTTACTTACACATTAACTTTTTCTTTTTTGTTCATATCTAGCATCGACCAATTTTCTGCAATGCCACGCGAATCAGGCACCTGTGCCAGGCTTCAGCATCGACTGCAATGGCCAGGTGTCGTTCGGCGGTCAAACCACCTTTTACCAGTGCGCGACTGCGCATGGAAAGCAGTGGAATATCTGCTTGCAGCCTGATGCAGGCAAAAATTGCGGCGAGATCACTCTCTTCGCCAGCGGCTGCCACGCTGATTCTAACTGTCAACCGGCGCCGCAGCCGTTGCCGTTGCCGTTGCCAGAGCCTCAGCCAGAGCCAAAGCCGGAGCCAAAGCCGGAGCCAAAGCCGGAGCCAAAGCCGGAGCCAAAGCCGGAGCCAAAGCCGGAGCCAAAGCCGGAGCCAAAGCCGGAGCCGGAGCCACAGCCAGAGCCGCAACCGCAACCAAAGCCTGTGCCGTATCCTGTGCCAGCGCAAAAGCCAAAAGAATGTCCAGCAAATCTTAATGGCGCCTACGAGGCCCCTGGTCTCATCATCCCCGTCGATAATTCCAACCCAGACAAGGCTCTGGGAACATCCTTGTTCGGCGAGGTGACGACCTGCATTTCTTCTCTCTTCAACTTTGACATCCCCACTAGCGACCACGGCAAGACCTGCTCCCTCGTCTTTCTTTTCCCCGAGCAGTCCCAGCTTCAGACCTCGTCTTATTCCTTGTCCGGCTCGGGCCAGATTAACTTGTCCATTCTCGACTGTCCCGCCAGCACGAGCACCAACTGGAACAACAAGCCAGGCAAGAAAGCTGTCTATGGCATCGACGTGAATCCAGGTCAAAGCTACACTATCACGTCGTTCCCTTGTCCAGCAGGCGAGGTCGTTTCGGTCGAGCTGGACACCTCCGAGAACACCGATCTACGATATCTCCAAAATTGTAGCCCCGTACCCATAGGTTTGTTCATCACCAAGTGCTGAAACAATTGTGAGAGAAGCTTATAAGCGTCATAATTTGACGTGAGCGGGGGAAGGAAAGCACGTTTGTGGGGGAAGTTTCGTTTATGCTGAGACGGCTCATGGTCTTATTATGGAGACGTATGGCCAATACTTCCCCCCAGGATTTCGCCAGTGCTAGACTAGTCATTACCGTAGAGTTTGAAGTGATGGATGGATTGGTTTTCTAGGTAGTGTTTAATGAATGATCATTCGTGGATGTACCCAACATCACGTGAACTCTCAGTTCCCATGAACTTTTTGATTTTCTCACAAGTTTCATTTGCAGATGAATGAAGGAATTGGTCATGTTGAATTTATGCATTCCTTCATTGTTGATGAAGCCGGGAAGCCTTAGTAAATGCCCAAGTCTTATTACAGATGTTTCGCTACTGTATTTGCATACATGTTGAGAGAAGAGATGAGACCGGAGAAATGGATCGACGGAAAAACAAAAACGCAGGAGCAGGAGACCATTCGAAACTCTCCATAAACCATGTTTTCTTGACCGAAAAAAAAAAGAAAGCGCACCTTGGAAAAACTAGAAAGCCACGTCAAGCGCTAAAATCGTGCATGGAAACGAAAAGCCACAAGACCAAAGTGGATGGAGCTGTGACTTGTCCAGATTGATGACTTGGCAGGCAGAGGCACGAGGGGTACACCAGTACATCTCGTTGAATACAAATGGACTCTGTTATTCGTTTTTAGGTCTTTGGAAGGGTGGAAACTATTTTTTGCAGAACAAACCAGGGCTGGAGAACGGGTTTTGATGTGAGGGAGTGCGCAGTGATGGACAATGAAAATGAGTGTCTATAGAGATCATGAGAGCTCCTGGTAATTCCAGACACAATACTACTTTTTCGGCTTTGCCATTCTTTTTGCCTTTTCTTTTTTTCTTCTTTCTGTTAGTAAACACTAGACTGAAAGGAGTTGAGGATAGTGCTAGCAGAGTAAGGTTCTACTCAGGCCGAAGTTAGCCTCGGCTACAAGATCATGGATCAATCAGTTAAGAAGATGAATATGGGCTTTATTTTCCTCAATGCATTGTTTATATTTTGCTTGTATTGTTTAAATGACTAATGATTCAGTAGACCATAATCTTCAAGAGCTTCAATTTTCATGAATTCCCCCCTTTTTTCGGCTATAAGGCAGACATCATTGGCTTTTGCCGATGAAGAAATCTTGCTCTAGAGAAAAGAAAAAACGGACAAGAGACGGTTTCAAAGTCTAAATGTGCACCTGACTTTTTGAAAACTAGCTCTCAGTGCAAGCCGTGCCTTGTTTGTTGTTCGATTGCATGTGACTGGAGAGAAGGGTGGAGGTGCTGGACTGACGCTCACGGCAAAGTTGGCGAGAGTGAGAGAAGGAGACATGTATATAACCCCGTCTTCCGACCTCGTCGGATGACGGACATGGTCGTATCGACTGGCTTGCTTGACTTGTTTTCTCATAGTCAAGCAATCCAGTTCGACATGGACTGGTTCGACTTCTTTTGAAAGGGAAAAAGTAGAAGAATATTTAATATATGTTTGTATTTGAAATCTGAACAGCTTGAACAACACACCTGAGACGGCACTGTCGAACGTCGATATCAAGATCACTATCTAATATGCAAGAATAGTTGGAATATCCTGGAATCCCTCGGGAACAAAGATAGAGGGGGGAAAAGACACCCTTCATATTTTATATCCAAAAATGGCTCGGCAGCTCAGCGTCCGAAAACGACGCATGGCTAAGGCAATCCCTTTGCCGCCAGCTGGCCGTCAGTCTGACGAGCTCAGCCTACTTGCCATTCCGTACACGTCGACAACAACGTCGGATCCGCCATTTCATCTGGTGCCGGTCAAAGCCCCCATGAGCCCATCGACGCCATTCGATTCGAATCCGCTATGTCCTACCGCACCGATATCAACCACATCGTCCATCTACCCCGACTCAACGCACTCGACTGTCGTGCCGGACTCACCTCACTCCAGCATTCTCTCCCCGTTTCCAGCCCGTGACAATCTGAAAGACCCGGCTGTGATATCCACCGGATGGAAACGCATATCGACCCACACAGTCAAGCATGCTTGGGAGGACATCTACGACGCCTCGGCGACGACCTACGTG
The DNA here is from genome assembly GCA_018360255.1 of Claviceps maximensis. Classification (NCBI taxonomy): domain Eukaryota; kingdom Fungi; phylum Ascomycota; class Sordariomycetes; order Hypocreales; family Clavicipitaceae; genus Claviceps; species Claviceps maximensis. The sequence goes on from SRPZ01000008.1 coordinate 218,940, forward strand.
GCTGAGCCGGAAAATGCACTTCCCGCCTACCTCGGCCCACATATTATCGACAGCGAGCGCGACGAAGACCAACCGGCAGAACTGTTCGCCATGCCATCAACGCCGCCTTCCTCTTCTCGCCCATCAGCCCAGCAAGCCAAGACAGGGGCCCTCCTCGCCACGGAAACCAGCGAAACAAGCAAATATCCAGAGAGGCAGTCCGAACTGAGGACGTTGAGGAAGAAAATCCGCTTCTGGGGCACATTACGGCTTGGAAAGAGACAAAGCATCGCAGTGCCGGAGAATGAGCCGCCGTTGTCGCCGCCCTACGAACACACCAGGGTAGTCCGGCTAGACTCAAACACCGACACCGTCACGACGGAGGAGTCTGTCGGGACGCTAGTCGACGAAGTGTGTCCATGGGAAACAAGCCCCGGGCCGCCAGAAGAAAATGGATCTGTGAAGGGGCGGTTTGAGCATGGCAGAGGTATTTTGGATGCAGCAGGTGGCATGCATCAGGAGCTACGACACACTATCGCGGTGGATATACCACGTGACATTCAATTTGCCGATGAATTCTGGGCGAAATTCCCGCGTTGTTTCATTTGAAACTATAACCATCTTTTTTACGTCTGTCTGTCGTCCTTCTTTTAATCTTTTTTTATTAATAATCTGTGTGTAGTATTTCTTTTTCCGGCTGTATTGCTGTATCAAGTACCTAGTCTAGATATCAGATGTGAATAAACCTGCCTCTTTTTTTCCCTTAATAATCTGTGTGTAGTATTTCTTCTTCTTGGTTGTATTGCTATATCAAGTATCTGGTCTAGTTGTTAGATGTGAAAAAACCTGGCTACTAATCTAACGTCGATTGCAAACGTCCAAGTGAATGCCTCGATGTCGACTCTCGCCATAGTCCAAGACTTGTCGTTGAGGCGTGTTGAGGCGGGGAAAGAACGAGCTGCGAAATGCAGTACCAGAAACCAATATAGATAGATCAAAAGAATGTTGACCGAATTGAGTGGGGAGACGCACATAGCCTACCGGAATACTTACGTCACCTGACTTGCATTAACTTTTCTTTCTATGCAACTTACTACGTTTGGCCAAGTACGCTTTTCAAAGCCATGTGGCTTCTATAACAATGCAATCATTAGGTTATTGATGATTCGCTCTCGGTCATGAGGCTATAGATAACATGAGGGTCGTTCAACTAGTTAACATAAGGGTCGCTCCACTAATTGAAGCTCACCTAAGGGTGGCTAATACATAAAATATATTCACAAAACCCTAAACCTAACCCTAACACTAACCCTAACGCCTAACCCTAAAAAACCAACCCTAAAAAATAACCCTAACCTGTCTTTTTTTCTATATTTATAGCTATTTATTTAGATTTTATATTTAATTATTTGCGTTGCTTGAAAATGTACTATGTAAGTGCACGCATCGCACGCAAATGCGCGCGATGCGTTGATTGGCTCAGGAGCTTCAATTAGTGGAGCGACCCTCAGGTCAACTAGGTAGTTGAACGACCCTCATGTTATCTACCCCCTCCTCGGTCATGTACCTATTGCTGAAATCTCATTTTTTACTGCCTGTGGGGCTGCCAAAGCCCATTTTTGTCGGTCCGGCAGCGCTAATTTTCTCCATGGAAATTATCTATAATTAGTTCTTATAAAGTATAAATTTATCTATAAATGTATTATACTAGGTTAAGGTAGTATCTACATACGTAGTATATTAATCTAAAGTTTTCGAGGGTTGCTCCACTAATAAGCACCGTCCACTCATCTAATTAAATGTGCACGCCTCACACATCCTATAGCAGACCTTAGAGGGTTTTCAATAAATAGGTACAAATTTGCAATTAAGGACAAGTATCATAAGGGCTAGTAGGGTTGGCAGGGTTGTTTTTTAGGGTTGGGTTTAGGGCTGGAGGCCGGGTTCTATAACATATTCTACTGTCTTCCTGAGTGGAGCGACGCTTGTGGCATCTGGAGTCTCGACTCGCAAAACGGGACTTCACGCCGCATGATTGGCTAAGAAAGAAAAAAAGAAGAAAAAGAAGAAGAAAACACCTCGGCTTTTCACCGTTCTCTCGGCAATTTTCAATCGACGACATCAAAGAATGAATTCAAGGACACCGGTGGTCGGTCTTCTCGGTGGTGGCCAGCTCGGCCGCATGCTCTGTGAGGCAGCCGCGCCACTCAATGCGCAAATCGCCGTGCTGGATGCTGAAAAATGCCCAGCCAAGCAGATCAACAGCAGCAAAAACCATGTCACGGGCTCGTTTAAGGATGCAGCCAAGATCAAAGAGCTCGCCGCCAACTGTGACGTCCTGACGGTGGAAATCGAGCACATTGACACCGAGGTGCTGGAGGAGATTGACACTCATGGCGTGCAGGTTCGCAACGCAGACGGCACCACCTCGCTGAAGAAGGTCGCCGTTCATCCTTCCTGGAGGACTCTCCGCCTCGTGCAAAACAAGTACGAACAAAAGGAGTATCTGAGGGAAAAGGGCGTTCCCGTGGCTGAGCAAATGGCTATTCAGCCGGGTGACGACATGGTCGCTTCTATGAACGAGGCTTCTAAAAGGTTTGGCTTTCCGTGGATGCTCAAAGCTCGCAAGGATTCGTACGACGGCCGCGGCAACTTCAAGATCTCGAGCCAGGCAGATCTGGAGCAGGCGCGCAGAGAGTTTGGCAACTTGTTGTGTTACGCCGAGAAGTGGGTTCCATTTGAGCTGGAGCTTGCAGCCATGGTTGTGCGAACGGAAGACGACGATGGAAAGCTGAAGCGAGTAATTCCTTTCCCGGTCGTGGAGACGGTGCACGAGGACAACATCTGTTCCAAGGTGTTTATGCCGCCTCGAAATGTCTCCGAGGAAGTGTGCGAGAAGGCGCAGAGAGTAGCAACCTCGGTGGTAGAACAGCTTTGGGGAAGAGGTGTCTTTGCCGTTGAGATGTTCTTGACAAGGGAAGGAGACATCATATTCAACGAGTGTGCACCTCGACCGCATAACAGTGGGCACGCATCCATCGAGTCTATTCCTTACATGTATGTTGCACTGGGCGGCAGTCTATGAGTAAAAAATTGGGGGTACCTTTCTTTCTTTTTTTCTCCAGATCTCTAGCTAACCACATTGCCAAGGTCCCAATTCAAAGCACAACTCGCGGCCATTTTGGATGAGCCTCTGCCAGAGGTCTTGGAACCTCATGTCTCATCCAGCATCATGATCAACATCTTGGGAGGTGCCAACCCGGACTCCCACCTGGCTCTCGTAGCAATGGCCAAGTCCATGTTCGGCAAAAAAGCGGCCGTCTATGTCCATCTCTACGGCAAGGACTCCAAACCCAGTCGCAAGATCGGACACATCACCGTCACGGGATTTGGATCCATTGCCGAGCTGGAAATATTTGCTCAACCACTGCTACAAATGACGGACAGCATCCGACAAGAGCGTCTCCAGAGGTCCATTACGTCATTGCGTCCGCAAGCTGCTCCCGCTGCTGCTGCGACGAAGACAAAGCGACCTCAAGGCAAGCCGTTAGTGTTGGTAACAATGGGTTCAGACTCTGACCTACCTGTTCTCAAGGCCGGCTTCGACGTCCTCAACCAGTTTGGTGTGCCATGGGAAGTGGACATCACTTCAGCGCATAGAACGCCAGACAAGATGGCGCAAAGGGCGCGAGAAGCAGCAGATCGTGGCCTCAAAGTTATCATCGCTGCTGCTGGAGGAGCTGCTCACCTGCCTGGCATGTTGGCAGCGTACACTCCATTACCTGTGATTGGCGTGCCTGTTAAGGCAACACACTTGGATGGGTATGACTCGTTACTTAGCATCGTTCAAATGCCTGTACGTAAAGCATTATGTTCTCCTCTTCTCTTTCTAAAAAAAAAAGCGACAATACCTGACATCAATCTTATCTAGCGAGGTGTGCCTACTGCGACTGTGGCAATCAATAACTCGACCAATGCTGCCTTGCTGGCGATTCGATTCCTCGGCGCTTTCATGCCCGAGCTGCTGCAGAAGATGAAGGACTACCAACTGGAAATGGAGCAGCAGGTCAAGGACAAGGCGGAAGTTCTGCGAGATATTGACGTAGAGGCTTATTTGGAAAAGATGGGCAAGAAGTAAAAGCCTGCTGTGTCGTTCTCGAGGGAGTATAAAAGACGTTTGTACATAAAACAACAATAGGAAAAAAAAAAGTCCGACATGAAGAATTTTCTGGGTAAGCACTCTCGATGCGATTGTGTCGCATTCGTGTCTCTTATCAAGGCTTATTCACGCGATGCTAAATGCTGACTTTTAGTTTTAGATGGATTAATGATTTGACGGCACTGTGATGTTTTATCAGCTGTCAAAAGTGCCCGCCCACATGCATGCAATTGAACAGACCAGACCGGGCCAGACCCTTTGCGTTCTCCTGTCCTCACAAGAGCTACTTAATCTCTTTCAGAATGTAGAGGATTAAAGCGCCGAAGAAGAAGGAGTCATCAGCCGAACTTCACATGGTACATGCAGAAACAAGGCTGGTGTTGACTGTCTATATTGAAGTTGGGCTGGCCTGGTCTGGTTCATGACTCCATCCAAAGTCCAACTAGAACCAGTATGCATGCCACAACACGTTCATGCATGTCTAGTTTGTCTCTCGACTCTCAAATATCGGCATCTACCGATGGCTGGTTTAATCTCGCCGCCCAACTTGCCGGCAGAGTTGGCCGAGGGACGAAACAACCTTCGTCCTCTCTGTACCGAGACCCACAATCTCTTTCGCCGACTGCGTTGCCGTGAACGTGCCGTGCCGCCTGCGTCCGATTTTGCTCAATTGCTTGACCACGTCAACGTATGGTTTACTCCGCTCCTCTGCCTCCTGCATTATGCATCCTGTGGAATATCAATCACACCCAATTCCCCGGATTATCCTCTTTCCTGACGCAGCTTCTAATTTTGGCCCATGAGTCTGAGCTTGGACGTTTGTGGTCAGAATGTGATATCCGGGAACGTTCTGCTCTTTAGGAGCTTCCAGTCAAAGTTCTGCAGTTTGCTTACCCAAGACCGCCAAGGTCACTTTTCTGCTTCCAATAGACTGATTCAACAAATGGCTACCTGAGACGAAGAGGTTTTGGTACCCACATTAGACTCTGAAAAGCATGCAATGGGAAAAGGCCAGGCCTCCTTGGAAGCTGCAGACTGGTGCCGTCAAGGACGGAAATTTCCCGACCTTGCAAGGCGTCAGCTCTTGTTCCGTCTTTGAGGTATGCGGAGTGCATCCAACAAGACGAAAGACGGAACGCCCGTGTTTCGAGCTTGTATTTATGGCACAATCATTCCAATAAGTAATTTCGAGAGCCTACGGTTGCGCTGAAAGAAAGTCTGCAGGTCTTAGCGCATCTTCAATTAGGCTCCATCGTGGAATATGTTGCCAGAAATTCGGGATATTTGACCGAGTTGCCGTACTCTGGTTCACGAAACGGCCGGCAGAGGTCGGAAAAGACGTCCGCCAAGATACCGGGCAAGCAGTGAGTATTTCACTGACAACTGGTATATCTATCGGTGCCGAGTAATAGTCAGCAGAGGTAGGTCCTGATGATGAAGGAATCGAGGCCACAACACCACACATGGCCTTTCTTGTGCTGGGTATAGCTGTCTGTGCAGTGAGATGTACTAAACAGAGAAAATATCAGTATTTAATGGTCGATTGAATGGTTCTATGAACCCATCCGACTCTGTGTATTCAGGAAACATACTTGAATTGTCTGCGACGCTTGAAGCCAGCCAATGTTTTGTCCTCTCTGTGTCCGCTTTTCTGAGGATAGATGATTACGTTTTTTTTTCCCTCCTTGTCACAAAATCCTAAATTTGCCTCCTGCTATAATAGTTTCTTGTCTTGCCTTTCCTTGTTTTCTTATGGCTCTATGGATGAATGAGCTTCTAGATAATAGACGGTGAAACGCATCCACGGCCCCAACGCCGAGCTCAGGGTGCGTCGGAACTTAGGCCATGTCACAGTTGGGTGGATATCTCGCATACGTTTGCCTGTCCATAAATCACAATTATACCAACGATCACAAACGCATGCAAACCCTGTTTCAACAGAACGAGACAACCAAATAGGGAATGTCTCCGACACATGTAAGATGAAGAAAGGGAAACTACCATTTCCCCCCGCATCATATAACGAAGGATGGAACACCAGCCAGGATCCGGTCCGAGAAAAAATATCCCCGTCTGGGACGGGCAAAGGATAATCCATTGCAATATTCTTACTAAAGCACTTTCCTGTGACCTGACCCGAGATATTTGAGCCAAGGTTCCACCGAGCTGACGGACAAATGCTCGCAGACTACAGCGGCTGGACCGCATAAACAGTCTTTTTTCAGCCTCAAATATATTCCAGAAAATCATATAGATGGCATCGGCGTAACTCGCATCGCTGCCTCTTATACTGGGCGATGGCAGCTGCAATAGCCTTTCAACCAGAGACCACACGTTTAGTTCGTCTTCTTGGCAAATCCAACTTTCACACGGGCCACGTTCAGAAACAAGTGTCCTTTCGACGGACACTGCTTGGACGAAGAAGTGCGAATATCCAATTCTGGCTGAGGTGATTATTCTGGGAGCCTAGTGCGAGTTCTGACAATTCTCGTGCTCATTTGTTTTTTTACTTTTGCCCAAGTCTCCGACATGCATCCGAACACGAGTCAACGAGATCCTTGAAAGAAGCGTCTCATGTGATTCATCAATCAGGTGAAGCTAGAATGACGACGTTCTAAGCTATGGGAGTTTGTTATCGTTCTTGGTCAAATCCCCAGGAGGCAAATCCTGGCTTCCAGATGGAAGACAGATGATCCTTATGAAGGGCAACTTCCTGAACAATTATGGAAATGACCAATATATAAGATAACACAATGTCCATTGCGACTCGAAAGTCTCCCAAACACGACTATTCACTTTCACCCAGAAGAAAGGTAAAGATTGCTCAGTACATACAGACCTTTTCCTTTTTTCTATTATAATATATTTCCATCAGATTCTTCTCTACACACTTTTAAGAATAGAGCCAAGAAAGCAATTATGCGTTTCACCTCAGTCGCATTACTCCTCGCCGGTACCATGAGCAGCGTCTTCGCCGTGCCAAGCGCGGCCAGCGAGCGCCTCCTGCAACCACGAGCCGGGGACTCAGGCATGAACAACGGTTACTACTACTCTTCTTGGGCAGACTACGATGCATTCATATACAGCAACGGTCCGGGGGGGCGATTCGATGTGTCTTGGAAGGATGGCGGGAATGTCGTTGTAGGTAAAGGGTGGAATCTCGGCGGCTCGTCGTAAGTAATTATTCGTTTCTCATTGTTAATTCATACTCAAGTGACTTTTACATTCCAATCTCTTCTCCGACAAAACAAAAAAAATAAAGAAGAAATCACATCCCTCCTCTGCCTTCCGGGATTCCTTCACGGAATTCTTCGAATCTAAATTGTCCCTCTTTTTCAGATCAGTCTCCTACTCCGGCACGTGGTGGTCCGACGGAAACAGCTTTCTTTCCATCTACGGCTGGTCCAAGTATCCCCTCGTGGAGTTCTACATTGTCGAGAATTATGGCACGTATAACCCATCGCAAGCGGGCCAAAAACTCGGCGAACTCACGGTCGATGGCTCCATCTACGACATCTACGTGAGCAGTCGCGCGTACAGCCCCTCCATCCTCAGTTCGTCGTCTAATTTCCAACAATACTGGTCGATTCGGCGTAACAAGCGCGTCGGCGGTACTGTATCCGCAGCCGTGCACTTGAATGCTTGGTGGTCCCTTGGGCTGCCACTTGGTACTGTTGAGTATATGATTGTTGCGGTAGAAGGAAACCACAGCTCTGGCAGCGCCTCCATCACTGTGTATTAGACAATGAGCTTCGCCAAATCATTCAGTGCTACAAGAAAGCTAATTTGCTCTTGGTACTTTTTGAACATTGCATCACACATACACATGTGTCCATAGCAATAGTTTATATCCCTCCAAAGCAGAGAAGGTTCCGTATAAGAGTTTACATAAATTCATAAACAAAAATAAAGACCAGGAGAACTCAAATAGATTCCGTATTCACATCAAGGAGATTTCGTTCTTGCGCTTGCGGGAAGACTTTTCTTCCAACGACTGATGGGCGAGAGATCGAGGTGGACTTGGAACATGGTTAGACGTGAAATGGTGGGCGCTGATGAAGTTGGGCCACATGATTCCATGGGTACTCAGATAGAGCAGGCTTCAATTTCCTTTGTATTAGTCCCACCAGCTTACTGCTCTGCGTGGGTAATATCTACAGCATGCAAGGTTGTTTTCCGCTGATGCGGAATTTCCAAGCATAGTGCAACTCACCTGAACATTGTCAGATCTGCGCTACGTGATGTCCAACGTTTACCCCAAGGACAGCTCGGGCCGGACGACGTTAGAAACTGCCATCCTCTGATTTGAGGCGGCTCGATCCGCCGTATGCGTTCGCGGCACGGCGACTCCACCGTTGGAAACAGATATTGATATTTGTGCCGCCAACTCTTCCCCGGTTCAGCTTGTGTACGGACTCAGTTTGGCACTACGACGTCTGGAACGTGAGAAGGCCCGGCGAGATAGTGGCATTCGGTCCGATCTGAAGAACAAGGAAGATACTTTCCACACATCGCTTCCTTGGAGAGTATAGCCTCCTTGTCAACGGGCTTTATTTGGACCAGGCCTGTCAAGATAACTGTGCCCTTTTTCCAGACTAAGAAGAAGAGATCGGCAAACATCCGTCGGGATGGGCCGTGGTTTTTCAAGAATTAGCGTTAGCTTATGAGGCCCACCTCACATGAAGACTGGTCGCAGCCCTTTGCGGAGAGGAGGCTAGTGTGAGCTGTGGCTCTGAATGTATGTGTCAGGGTTAGATTGCCTTCTTACACTAAGCTATAAAGTAAGTAGCTAAGAATTATACTTATATTATATAATTAGTATTACTAGTAAGTGCGGTATCGATTCGGGTTTATAATAGTCTAAATTATATACTAATGTAGGGAAATATAAAGTATATATAGAGGCTTTATATTAGGACTAGGGTAGCTAGGTAAAGGTAATAGGTATATAGTATATTAACTAAAGCTTACTTTCTCTAAGTTATATATAGCAATAGCTGTGCCCTATATAGTCTATAGTAAAGTATAAGTAAGTTATATATATAGCTATTATAGTAAGTTATATATAAGGTTATTACTTAATAGTTATATATATAAGGCTATAATATATATATATATTATAAGGCTTCTAATAATTACCCTCTCTTTTATAGTTACTATCCTTAGTAATAATATACTTACTAGTTAATTAATAGCTATTAGCTAGCTTTACTATATTAATAAGAGTTAAAATAATAATAATACTATATATATAGCCTAACTATAAGAACTATACCTCTTTCCTAGTATTTTATTATATTTTTCTTCTTTATTATTATTATTATTATTACTATTATTATTACTATTTATCCCTATATTTTCTTTATTAAACCACTATAATATTTATAAATATTAAGCTTTATTTATACTATTACTTATACTATATATATACTATATATAATAACTTTAAAAAATACTTATTATTTAATATTAAATTAGTATAATTAGTTTATAAATTTCTTACTTATTTATTTATAGGTAGTAAAGTTTATACTATAAAATAGTATAAATAAAATACTATATACTTAGATTTCTATAAACTAATATATATTATATTTATAATATTATTTTTTTTATTTATATGTTACGCTAGCCATCTAAGCAATTTATGCTTAGCCGTATCTAGAACCTCTGCTCCTGAATTTTATCTAGTCAAGGAAAACCTTATTAGGTTACTAATTAGCTAGCTAGCTAGCTAATTAGTTAGTTACCTAATAGGATGAAAAACCTTACTAAATATATTTATTTTTTAACTGCTTTAAGCCCCGCTTTTCTTCTTATAAAATCTGGTTTTTCTTTGATTACCCTATACCCTATATTCTAATAATAATAACCCTTCTATTCCCTACTTTTATTCTAATTCTATTTATTTTTTCTAGCAATTATAGCTATAAACTAGCTCTATAACCTAAGAGCTAGGGGGTAGTTCTGCCTATTTATAGCGTAGAAGTAGCTAATCTACGTTGCTTAGTAAGCAAAGAAAAGTGGGGGACTAGACCTACTTTTTCTCTACTAACTAAGCGCTAATTAGCTAGAAAGAGTCCCCCCTTAGCCTCTTTTTAGCCAATTAGAGTCCGGTCTTTCTTAGTGTGCCCCGCGCAATACACTAAGAAAAACCATGCCCCGTGCAGGAATCGAACCTGCCACCCCCGAAAGGGTCACTACAGCGCATGACTAATGCGCCACGGGGTTAGCTTATTTTATAATAAAAAGTAAATAAGGCTATAAAAAGGGATAGTGCTTAGTACTAAGTTAATAATATAATAAGTATTTTTTTTACTTTAGTAATATACTTACTTTTTTAAATATAAATATATTAAGAAAATTCTATAGTTTTATAGAAAGGTAACTAATAAAAGTATAAACTTTTACTTATTCTTTATTTTTTAAAGTAATAAACTTATTTTTTTATATACTATAAATAATAAAGATAATTATAATATATTAGTTTTTTTAAAGTAATAGAAATTAGCTAATAAAAGGCTAGTTTTTTATACTTTAAACTATTAATATTAGTAGTAAAGATTAAAGTATACTTATTTTTTTACTAATATATATATACTAATTAATATAAGGCTTCCCCCTATTTCTAGGTCTTTATTAATAATAATATAAATTAATAATAGTTTTCTCTTATATTACTTAAAGTTAGTAATATTAATAAATGTATAATATATTCTATATTATAGAATAGTTAAACTACTAATTATCTTAAGTTTAATATTACTTATATTAACTTTATTAAAGCTTTATTACTAAGTATATTTAATACTTATAATATTTACTTTAATATAAATATTAAGATTTACTAATATTTTTATATTAGTTTAGCTATAAATAATAATAAAAGTATAGAAATATTACCTAATTTAAACTTATATATACTTAGTAAAGGTAAGGGCTATTACTTTTACTAAAGGTTATTTTCTTAGCTATTAAGGTAAGGTTTTTATAGTTAGTTATAGTTAAAGTAAATATATTTTATTTTACTATAATTATAGTATTTTCTAGATTAGCTTATAGGGTTATTATTAAGTATAGAGAGAAGGGATTATACTATTAGTATTATATTATATTATAAGGTATTTTTTAGTAACTAATTATAGTTAATATAAAGGGTTTTAGTATTATTTTTATAGAAAAAATATACTTTTTACTTATATTTCTTTAGTATTATATTTTAGAAATACTAAGATAGCTATATAACTTTTTTTTATATTTTTTTTATAATATATATATATAAATTAATATAATTCTATATATTAAGCTAAAGCTTAGTAAAAAATAAAAAAGCTTAGCTTTTTTTACTAGCTTTTTAAAATACTTTTTTAGTAAGTTAAGGTAAATATTAAAGTTAATAAGGCTTTAGTCTTTATATTACTTAGTATTTTCTATTATTATAGTAATTTAGGCCTCTTAATTAGCTAAGTCTTTAAGTAAGGTTAAGGTTTAATTTTAAAATACTACTTAATTATCTTTAAGTTTTTATTAGTAATTTTCTTATTATTTATTAAAAAAATAGTTTTATTTTATTTAATAAGCTTAGTATATATAGTTAAAAATAAATAAAATCTTTTAATAGTTTTAATAGTATTTATATTATACCTTATTAATAATATAGATTAGATTATTAATTTATATTTTATACTTTTAAAAGTTTATAAAATATATAAATAAAGTAATATTTTTAATCTTTATCTTATTTTTACTACTATTAAATAAGGTATTAAAGATTTACTTAGCTTTTTTTTTAATACTTTAGAGTTATTATTACTTAGAATATAAAAAAGGTTCTTTTTTTAAGCTTAAAGCTATTAAAGCTTTTATAATTAAATAATTTACTCTTTAATAACTTATACTTTTTTAAATAAATTATAAATATTTAATATAAAAGTAATAAAGGTGTTGAAAATAACAGCATTTTTAGGGGTCTTCCCTAGTTATTAGTGCCCTATTATAGGCCCCTAATACAGGGCTTTATAGGGGAAGTTAGCCTAAGGTAACTTAGTTATATTATATATATATATACATTACTAACTTTCTAGTCTATAATTAGTTAGTAAATCTAATAGCTATAAGGACTTACTTTTCTTAAATTATCTAATTAAATAACCCTTATTTTAGTATATATAATAGCTATTAGCTTAGCTTAATAGCTATATATAATAACTTTTATAGAATTAAATTTTAACTATATTTTTAGGTATAACTAGAAAAGTTATATACTATAGAATTAGAAAGTAAATATAAGGAAAAAAGGCTGCTTATATTAGCTAACCTAGCTACCTTATAATTAGCTTTAAGGCTAATTTATAAAATAACTAGGGATTTATAAAAAGTCTTATAACTAAATTCTTAGTTACTAGAATTAGGGCTTTTAAATAGTATATTTAGATTATTTTTAATTTTTAGGTAGTATATAGTATTTTAAAAAAGGAACTAAAAAATATATATATTAGTACCTTATTTATATAGCTATAAGTTTATTTTTTTATTTTTCTATATAAATAAATTA